>JALIGW010000032.1:891786-951786 GCA_023053685.1 Diadophis punctatus similis | reverse complement strand
ATCTATCTATCTATCTATCTATCTATCTATCTATCTATCTATCTATCTATCTATCTATCATTGTCTGTCTGTCTCTGTCTGTCTCTTTGTATCTCTCTCTCTCTCTCTCTCTCTCTCATTGTCTGTCTGTCACTCTCTGTCTGTCTCTTTGTATGTATGTATGTATGTATGTATGTATGTATGTATGTATGTATGTATGTATGTATGTATCTATCTATCTATCTATCTATCTATCTATCTATCTATCTATCTATCTATCATCTCTCTTCTGTATCTATCTATCATCTATCTATCTATCTATCTATCTATCTATCTATCTATCTATCTATCTATCTATCTATCTATCTATCTATCTATCTATCTATCTAACCTATCCATTTATCTGTATCTATCTATCTATCTATCTATCTATCTATCTATCTATCTATCTATCTATCTATCTATCTATCTATCTATCATTGTCTGTCTGTCTGTCTGTCTCTGTCTGTCTGTCTCTTTGTATCTCTCTCTCTCTCATTGTCTGTCTGTCTCTATCTGTCTCTTTGTATCTATCTATCTATCTATCTATCTATCTATCTATCTATCTATCTATCTATCTATCTATCTATCTATCTATCTATCTATCTATCTATCTATCTATCTATCTATCTATCTATCTATCTACCTACCTACCTACCTACCTACCTACCTACCTACCTACCTACCTACCTACCTACCTACCTATCTATCTATCTATCTATCTATCTATCTATCTATCTATCTATCTATCTATCTATTTATCGTGTCTGTCATTTCTCTTTCTCTCTCCATCAATTATTTAATAGTTATCTAACACTTCTTTTCCTTCTTTCCTTTCTTGATTTATGGTATTACTGTATCTCTTATTCCTCTTCTGTAGAGTCACTTACCCTACAAAGAAACAGCATGATGGGCATGTACATACATATGTTGATCGCTAGGTTAAGCTAACCAAATAGCAATTCAAACAAATGTTAAGCCAGGCCAGGGTGCCAGTTAGACATATCCAATAATACAAATATTAAGAGTGGATGTTGCATTTACCTTGTAACCGCAAAGCATTTCATTCAGTGATTAATTGAATGTGGAGTTGTTCAGAACCCATTGAAGAAGTAAGAAAAATGGAATAAACCTGTCAATATTGTATCTCTGTCACTGTCAGGTGCAAACAATCAGGACCATTCATAAGGTCGCAGCATAGAAGACTTATTCCAGCCTATTCACAAGAATCTAGTCAATTAACGTTCATTGCTAAATTGGCAACAGATATGGGTCAAACAGAATTCAGGAGGGGTTGGACTTCAACAGTTTGTGATAACATAAGGACTCTAAGCTCATGACACACTTAACTCCACCCCCACCTCTGCCTGCTCTTCTCATACAATTACCTATATTTTTCTCCCCAAAACAGTGGTTGATATTGACGTGGTAGTATGGTTTGCAAGCAGCCACATGGTGTGATCAGGCAGTTCAAGTGTAGCGCTACCCCCAAAAAGGCAGCTGGAGTCTGGGTTCTCTTGGCCCTCTTGGTATGACCCCTGGTCCATACTGGTCCCTCGCTCAGGCACCTCTACTGGCCTGGGTATGTAATGTCGTGGTGGTCAGTCTCCTCTCAGAAGGCAGGTCACGTAGTGGGGTGATGATCAGTATTTTCCCAGCTGGCGGATCACATGATGAGATGGTATTCAAGTGGCTGGTTGGTCCTTCTTCCTTCCTTTCTCTCTCTCTCTCTCTCTCTCTCTCTCTCTCTCTCTCTCTCTCTCTCTCTCTCTCTCTCTCTCTCTCTCTCTCTCTCTCTCTCTCTCTCTCTCTTTCTCTTTCTCTCTCTCTCTCTCCCTCTCCCTCTCCCTCTCCCTCTGTTGAATTGCCTGCTGAGCTCTCCTTCCACTGCCTCTGCTCCTTTGTGGATTCCTCTGCTTGCCCCACAGAAACCTCTCTTATCCTATCCTCTCAGGCCTCCTTTTCCCCAGGCATCCCTTCCTATCCTTACCTTCCAGCTTCCCCCCCAGAAAAACAACCCCTCCTTCCTCCTCTCACACTCCCCCTCTCTCCTCCTCTTCCCGCCAAAACCTCCTCCTCTTATTCCCTTCTCCCTTCCCCCCCCCCGCTACACAAGTTTAGAGTAAGAATATTCTGACAGATCCTTGGAAAGTTAAGGTCTCTAGTTAAACAAGCTTGGAGATCTTGGCTAGCACTGATGATGTTACCAAGTCGGGGAACGGAACGTCTGCAAGAAAGCAACCAAGCTCAGAGATGTCAGACCCAGCCCAAGAATGACATATAACAATCCAGCCAAAGTTCAGTTCTTTGTTGGCTTATATCCAATAGACAGAATCTTGCCGGACTAAAGGCATAACCTCCTAACCTAATAGATATACCCTGGGAGATTCTAGGGAATGGCTAGCCTAACTCTCTTCCTCTGTCTCCAATTCAGTTCCAGGCTGTTCTGCCTCTTGTCTGTCTGTCTGTCTGTCTGTCTGTCTGTCTGTCTGTCTGTCTGTCTGTCTGTCTGTCTCTCTCTCTCTCTCTCTCTCTCTCTCTCTCTCTCTTTTCTCTCTCTCCCCTTGGGAAGAGCTGAAGTGGTGCAGTGGTTAAATGCTGCGACTGCAGGCTGACTGCTAGTTCAGTAGTTCAGCTGTTCAAATCTCACTAGGCTCAAGGTTGACTCAGCCTTCCATCCTTCCGAGGTCGGTAAAATGAGGACCCAGATTGTTGGGGGCAATATGCTGAACTCTGTAAACTGCTTAGAGAGGGCTGTAAAGCACTATGAAGCGGTATATAAGTAAAGTGCTATTGCTATTTTCTTCCTGAGATGGACCTTGTGGTCCATTATATCACCTCACCCAATGTAGGCACCATCGCTCACAGAGAGCCCCAAAGAACTCCATGTGGTAAAAATCCTATAGGGACAGAATTAAGGGACGAAAAACAGGATGACCACAGCTGGTACAAAAGAGAGACAGAAACCTCTAGCACTTTGTTGGTACATCTAAGGATCATCTGAATTTTTGGAAGTCATAATCTCTAAAGATCACCAGAGGATGTTACTGATCTCAGGTAAATGACTTTAAGCTGTAAGCACCAAGGATTTACTGAGCACAAGTGCTTGTCAAGTGTAATAGCAGAATTTTGTCTTCTCAGGAACAATAATTTCCTCTTGAGTAGATAATCCTGTCCAATACATCCTTCTAAGCCTCCTGTCGTGCTTCTACCACTCTAATTTTCACTTATCAACACAGCAGGATAAATGCTTTTCTGAGCTTGGTGGTGAAATTTCAGCATCCAAGAAATTCTCATAGGTTGGGAAAGGTGGACCTGGGTTCTTCTATGACTCTGATTCTAGGGTCTGGCCATCCCAGTTGGTCCTGTGTGGTTCTGGGAACAATCCCCCAATAAGTTCCTTTTTCTCAGATGAAAATTTAAGATAGCCACGATCCCAAAAGCTTCTGCTATCACTTTTATTTCCAGTAATGAACAATACTCCTATGGTTTCCCATGTTGGCTACAAACAGCCACCATATAGATCAGCTTTGGGGGCGCTCCTCTGTCCCCATGCCGCTGCCCAGCGAGACCGCACCTGAGCAGGCCCAAAACGCAGCCACTGCCTGCCTTCCACCTGCCAATCGACCAGTCTCGATAGCCCTCTGAGTACAACGAGGCTGACGCTCAGCTTACCTGCAGACGGAGTCATGTCCCCTCGAACTCCGGGCCAAGCTGAACTGTTGACTGAACTTTTTCCTCCATCTTCGGAGCAGCAGCCTCCCACTCTTAGTCTAAACAGTGAGCCATGTCGCTCTGGCAGGAGACGCAGGCACCCTGCGTATTTGCAAGACTACGCATGCGCCAGTCTGGGAGGAAGGGGAGTTAGTCCTGAGGAGATGTAACTATTGTGTTCATCATGATCATCACCCCTCTCCTCCTCCTCCTCCTCCTCCTCCTTCTCCTTCTCCTCCTCCTCCTCCTCCTCCTCCTCCTCCTCCTCCTCCTCCTCCTCCTCCTCCTCCTCCTCCTCCTCTTCCCAGCCAAGCAGACATGGTACATAATGAGGCATCATAATTTAATGTTTGTTTACAGCGCCGTCTGTTAGCCTGCACTGAATTGAGCCTCAAAGTGGCATTAGATGAAGCCAGAGCTTCAGAGATGTCAAACAACTCGACCGCCGAAATTCAAAGATTCCAGTCCGGCGCAGTCCCTGTCAGCCATTTCGTGGCTGTCCACTATGATGACGCAGACCCAGATGAGGCCAGGGACAATGAAGACGAAGTTAGCCGCCTCAGATCAATGCCTCAGAAGAAATGGCCCCTGCCGTGGAAAACCTCTATGCTGCCTTGCCTTGGTTGCAGAGAGTCACACCCCCGCGCCTCTTGCCATTTTAAAATGGCTACTTGTAGACGCTGCGGCAAGCTAGGTCATCTGGCTAGATTATGCTGTGCCAACCTGCCAGCCTTTGCCCAGCCAGGTCACCGGCGCCCTACAGGCAAACCATCCAAGCCGAGAGATGACTGCTTCGCTGTCAGGAGAGACTTTGAAACAGCTGAGGAGGACGTCTGCCTAGCCTCTGGGTGAAGCAAGAAGAAGATCCACCTGTCTGTCAAAATCGAGGGCACCCCATTTAACATGGTGGTTGATACTGGTTCCTCCAAAAGCATAGTCTCCTGGGGTACTTCGAAGCAATTAGTACCCACCCTTTCTCAAGCCTCCTTAGCTCCCTGCAGCTTAAGGCTCAGGGATTACCAGGGAAATAATATTCCCATCCTGGGGCAAGGCTAGTTCCTGGTGGAAAAAGGAACCTTCACGGGCCACCTTCCCCTCATTGTTGTCTCAGGTTTCCTTCCTTCGCTCCTTGGGCTGGACTTGTTTGCCTCCGTAGGTCTTGGCATCACTGGCATCCATTCTACCGATTGCAATGACTTCGGCGGCCTGGTTACCGAGTTTGCTGACGTTTCTGAGGAGACTTTGGGTAAATATGTGGGCACCCCCATCTCCCTCAACTTAGATCCCCAGGTGGCCCCCATCCACCTAAAGCCTAGGTGCGTACCATTCGCCCTTCACCCAAAGGTGGACGCTGAGCTGGATAAGTTAATCGCTCAAGGCGTCCTAGAGCCCACTGACCATGCGAAGTGGGAGACCCCCATTGTCATCCCAATTAAGCCAGATGGCTCCATTCGCCTCTGTGCTGATTATAAATGTTCTTTGAATAAGGTCCTGCAGGCACATCCCTACCCTGTACCTGTGGTCCAACACCTGCTCCATTCCTTAGGCCGGGGCACCATTTTCGCCGAACTGGACATGGCACAGGCCTATCAACAGCTCCCTGTGGATGAGGCAAACGCTGATGCCCAGACTATTGTCATCCACCAGGGAGCTTTCAAGAGCTGCCGCCTCCAGTTTGGCATGAGTGTTGCCCCCGGCCTTTTCCAAAACCTCATGGAGAGGCTGCTTTTAGGGTTGCCAGGTGTCATCCCTTACTTTGATGACATCCTGATCTCTGATTCAGACAAGCAGGAACTCCTTTCCATGATGGTTGCGCCAGGAAGTTGTACCTCCTGGCACAACATTCCACCCCATCCACCAACCGCAACCAGGCCAAATTGTTAATGGGACGCCACCTCCACACTGGCCTAGACCATTTGCACCCCTTTTACTCGCCTGACGCCCCCACTGACTCTTCCAGTAGACCCTGGGTTTTTAAGGAGGACGATGTGATTTACGCTCAAAACTTTGGGGGGAACCTCAATGGTTACCAGGAACAGTCATTCATGTAACTGGCCCCTGTTCTTACAGGGTTGAACTGACCGATGGCAGAACCTGGCGCCATCATATTGACCAACTGTGAGGGCGATTCACGTGCAACAATGAGCGGGCTCCAATTGAAACAATTCCTGCCATCAACGGCCACTCCCCTCTGTTCAACACCCCGCCGGCTGACTTACCTGCAGGCCTGTCCAAGTCCAATGCCTGCTGCACACCTCCTCCAAGTCCAGGGGCTTCATCAGCCATGTTTCCAGCCCACCACCGCTCACTCATTCATCTCCAATGGAGGTTCCAGAACTACGGCGCTTGACAAGAACGTGCAGGCGCCCAGCCTACTTGGACGATTACATGTGCGCCATCCGGGAGGGGAGGGGTGCTACGGCCCCTCAGGACGAGCAATTCTGCCTAGGAACATCTCTGATTGGTCAAGATGGGAGCTGCTCAAGAGCCTCGCTATTGGCTGTCACGTCTGAAAGCTGGCTATAAAAGAGCTGTCAGATGTGGCAGAAGCTGCTGGCTGTTATGCAGCTGTTCATGAGTTGTGTTTGCTGTTGTTCTGTTAGCCTTAATAAAGGCTTGTTCTGATTCATATCCTGGCTCACCTCAGTTACTTCACCCTCGCGTTGCGGACTTAATATGACCTTTTAAGGTATGTGCAAAGTAACCCTTGAATAACAAGGATATGCACATGGAAACGTTTATGAGAGTAGTTATGAATAATTATTCAGCCACACACAGATACACTAATTTGAGTTAAAGTTTACTTTAAGAAATAGCACAATCCAATAAACAGTCCGGGTCATACACATAATAGTTAGAATAATAGTACAAAAAATATCCAATTACAAAGTCTTCTTACCAATTGCCTTTGTCATGCACAGTAAACAAAAATATCAAGGTATAAACACAGCTTAGATACAACAGAGAACAGAATGTCAAAGAAAACATGTCAGAGAGAGAAGCTATGATCTCTAGCTCCCTCTTATGGCAACCTGCAACACAATCAACCAATGAGAAATAGCATACAGTTAAAGCTACATACATCAATACAGTTAAACCTACAAACATACATTGTTGGTTTACATATTGCCAACCCAACTGATTGGACAGATTCCTAACATGACCCCTGAAGAAAAGTGATAACATGATTGTCCTACTTCTTCCCCGCCCCACAAGAAATCCTTCCTTCTCAGCCCTCCCCTTAAACAAAATCTCCCTACTTTTTTAAATATATATGTCAAGCAAAAAACGCCAATGGAAGTTGACAGACAAAATGTAGCTTCTTATGAAACAGAATATAATCAGAATATTCACCCTGTCTTCCTTTCATTCATGTTAAGGACCTGATATATGAAAGTCAGCCAAACTTTTACCCCAAATGGCATTTAAACTTTCAATCTATAAGCAGAGACATTGGCTGTGGAGCACATTTAATTTCCTCTTCTAATTTGTAACCAGAGTTTGATTTACTAAATGCCAGCATGGGTAAAAAGAGCCTCAGGTACGTAGTGACCTTCTTATTAGCGAAATAGGATAACTTTACTGGATTTAGCATTCATAGATCTATAAAAATTCAGTTGCAAAGAGGCTCTCCTGTTCCTTGTTCCTTTTTAAAGTGCCTAAACTGAACAAATTTCAGAATTATTAGTTTATTTTCCCCCTTCGTGTCAATGGCAAACAAACAACAATGGAACAACTTTAATTTTAAATTAATCCATGCATCGACTAATTTGTTACACGTCCCCTAGAGTTGTTTGGGTGACCGGGGGGTGGGTGGGGCAAGTGGGTAGCTTATAAATTGATTAATTAAATAATCAATCTTCAAATCCTATTCCAGCTATACTACACGTTCGACTCCCTCCAACCAGAAAGGTATTTCCAGCAAACTAGCAGCAAAAGAAACAGGAAATCAATCCATCTTGCAGGTTGATGAAAAGATTACGCTTTTGAAATTTGTTTCAAAGTGGCAACGATTGTGATCGGGAAAGGTACACACTGAATAAACAAGTGTATCAGTAAAGGAATAAAATGCACCTCTTGGGTTTTGTTCTCCCGAGGTCCAAGGCTTATTGAGTTACGCGATAGCTAAGGGCGATGCCGGACTCACCTCTGTTTCATTCCACATTTTTTAATTAAATGAGCCGAGGTGGCGCAGCAGTTAGAGGCAGTACTGCAGGCCACTTTAGCTGACTGTGATCCGCAGGTCAGCGGTTCAAATCTCACCGGCTCAAGGTTGACTCAGCCTTCCATCCTTACCAGGTAGGTAAAATGAGGACCCAGATTGTTGGGGGCAATATAAATATACATTGCTTACTGGTGTAAACCGCTTAGAGAGTGCTTGCACTGTGAGGCGGTATATAAATCTCACAAATAAATAAATAAGTAAATGTTCAAAGAAGAAAGGCAAGAATTCATTCAGTGGGTCTTTTCAGAATCACCAGTGAAATTTTATAGCGGTGGAAGCCAGTGGTGGGTTGCCGCCGGTTCGGACTGGTTCTCACTTACCGCTGGCAGAAATTTCCACCCGCTCGCCGAACCGGCAGCAATGGCCGGCTGTCCACACCCCCGAACCTGTTCTCCGGTTGCCGCGGCTGACAAAGAGCATGCGCAGAGGGTCATTTGCGTGATATGATGGAGAGCGTGAGCAAAGCTATTGCGCACGCAAGCAAAACGCGCCCTTCCATTGCGATGCGAACCGGTAGGGAAGGTAAGTGCAACCCACCTCTGGTGGAAATCTGCATAAGAAGGGGAATACATTATGCTGGCAATAATCCTGTTCTCCTTTCCAACAATATGATTACGGATAGAAGAGAATAGATGTAGCTCAGGGTTGAACTGTGGGGATCTTGGTGCTCTCTGAGCTTGGTGGTTTTCTTGCAGACATTTCATCACTTAACCAGGTAACATCATCAGTGCCAGTGAGGAGTGTTAGAAGGAAGGGGAAAACTTTCTGTGTATGTTTCTAACTCAGCAGATCTGCTCTTGATATATAGATTAGGACCTAGGCAGAAATAGGACAATCTGTGATTTAAATTCCTGAGGGCTGCTCTCTCAAGTAGGAATGTTAAATATCTAAGCCTAATAGAATAACAGAGAGAATAGAATAGAATAGAATAGAATAGAATAGAATAGAATAGAATAGAATAGAATAGAATAGAATAGAATAGAATAGAATAGAAGAGTTGGAAGGGACCTTGGATGTCTTCTAGTCCAACCCCCTGCTTAGGCAGGAGACCCTGTGTAATTTCGGACAAATGGTTGTCCAGTCTCTTCTTAAAAACCTCCAGTGTTGGAGTACCCATAATTTCTGGAGGCAAGTCATTCCACCGATTAATTATTCTCATTGACAGGAAATTTCTCCTTAGTTCTAAGTTGCTTCTCTCCTTGATTAGTTTCCATCCATTGCTTCTTGTCCTGCCTTCAGGTGCTTTGGAGAATAGGTTTGGAGAATATTGCCTCCAGAAGTTGTGGATGTTCCATCATTGGAGATTTATAAGAAGAGACTGGACAACCAGTTGTCTGGAATGGTATAGGATCTCCTGCTTGGGCAGGGGTTGGACTAGAAGACCTCCAAAGTCCCTTTCAACTCAGTATTTCTGTAAATCTGCAATTCTGTAAGATATTCACATGCGTCTTTGAAGTTTATCACAATTGCACATTTAAGTATTCTGCAGAAAGTTTATAAGAATTTCACTGCAAATGCTCCCTTCTTTGAAGAGAAATAATCCTGAGAGTAATCCCTTTTGCATCAAACTGGATGAGGAGGATTACATAAATATTTTTGATCCAGAAGTTAAAATTGACATATATTCCATCACGGGTGGGTTCTAACTTACTTCGCTGCTGGTTCACTTCCTCCCGGGCTGCGTGGCCACGCTGCATGGCCGCGCTGCATGGCCACGCTGCATGGCCGCGCTGCATGGCCATGCGTGCGCTTCGCGTGCGTGCTTGTGCAGTAACAAAAAATCAGAAAAACTTTTTTTAAAAAAGCCAAAAAGAAGATGGCGATGCATGCGCAGTGCCAGAAACTTGGCTTCTGCGCATGCGCAAGAACCCCCCCCCCAAATTGCATGCTTCGTGGGCGCGCACATGCGCAGTAACGAAAAATCTGAAAAAAAAACCTAAACAGAAAAAAAGATGGCAACCACATGCACAGTGCCGGAACTCAGCTTCTGCGCATGCTCAGAAGGAAAAAAAATCCAAATAAATAAAGATGGCGGCCTCCATGGACCAGTACTGACCGATCTGGTTCCGTGACATCATTGTGATGTCACCAGCGGGTTGCTACCGGTTCGGGTGAACCGGTCCAAACCGGGAGGAACCCACCTCTGTATCCCATCCTTCAACAATCGGACTGCAAAGATTCTTCAGAGCTGGTAAAGGTATCTAGAAGAGCTTTCAATCCATAGCGTATTTTTTTTCTTCTTGAGTGCCCTTAGCTGATACACCGCAGTCCAGCAAAACATGAGTTTTGGGCTTGCAATATAATGAAATGTGTTTTCTGGTGTAAATGTTACCTGTCTGCCCCACTTAATCTCACTGCTCTTTCTGGTACAGGTTCAAAGTTCCAATTTCACATGCAATAAGAAGAGGGAATAACTTCACAATTGCTTTTTTCCCAACACAGCAACAGTAACAGTGAGTGAAGCTTGGCTCTTGATAATCTCACTGATGAGTCCATGGAGTTTTCTCAGCAATAATAACCGAATAACCGAATAATAGAGTTGGAAGAGACCTTGGAGGTCTTCTAGTCCACCCCCTGATCAGGCAGGAAACTCTAAACCATTTCAGACAAATGGCTGTCCAATCTCTTCTTAAAAACTTCCACTGTTGGAGCACCCACTTTTAATTTTCAGAATTAAAATTAATTCTTTCAATTTTCAGAATTAAAATTAATTCTTTCATTTTTTGGAATTAAAATTAATTCTTTCAATTTTCAGAATTAAAACTAATTCTTTTAATTTTCAGAATTAAAATTAATTCTTTTAATTTTCAGAATTAAATTTCTTTCAGTTTTCAGAATTAAAATTAATTCTTTCGATTTTCAGAAATAAAATTAATTCTTTCAATTTTCAGAAATAAAATTAATTCTTTTAATTTTCAGAATTAAAATTAATTCTTTCAATTTTCAGAAATAAAATTAATTCTTTTAATTTTCAGAATTAAAATTATTTCAATTTTCAGAATTAAAATTGATTCTTTCAATTTTCAGAAATAAAATTAATTCTTTTAATTTTCAGAAATAAAATTAATTCTTTTAATTTTCAGAATTAAAATTAATTCTTTTAATTTTCAGAATTAAAATTAATTCTTTTAATTTTCAGAATTAAAAGAGGTAAGCTTTATTAAATCTGAAAAGGGCTTAAAACAAACACATGGGGAAAATGGCTTCAAATCCAAGAGAGTCAGAAAAATGATTTTTTAAAATGATCTGTTATTTAATCTTCCTTTCGTGGGAAGTTAGCACAGCGGAGGGTTCCAGTCATTTTCGCTACTGGTGCGCATCGCGAGCATGCGCAGAAGTGAACTTGCGTTCCATCGGGCGATTTCACTTCCGCGCATGCTTAGGACGACATTAGAAGCCAAAACACAGCTAAGGAGCTTCTCAGCTGTGCTTCTGAGAAAGAATAAAGGTTGCTATAAAAAAAATGGCCGAGTGGGAGGGCTTTTTTCCGACAGCTCAGGACGCGGAAAAGCCGGAAAAAAGCACCTAAAAATGACATCATCGCTGGGCTCCTACCGATGCAGTGTCCCGCACAGCACCGGTAGGAACCACCACTGAGTTAGCACTCACTCCTCTCTGAGGAAAATGAGATATTTTAGGAAATATTAAAAGGGCAGAATATTTCCCCTAAAAGGGAGGCAGAAACTCAGCTCCCACACCTTTGTCAATGGGCCATTAAGGCCTGGCCCAGTCTATTCTACATAACAAAAATCTACCTCCTTCAGGCACAGCCATAGTAGGAATTGCCCAAAGCCCTTTCATTACATCATCACCAGTAGTGGGTTTCAATTACCTTCGCTACCGGTTTGGTATTGGGAGCGTGCGCACGTGTGTGCATGCGGTGCTTCTGTTCATGCGCAGAAGCTTCTGCGCATGCATAGAGATGTCCGGGCATGTGGGCGGAGCCTCCTACTGCCGCTGCTACCAGTTCGCCAGATCCGGGGCGAACCGGTAGCAACTCACCACTGATCATCACCCAGCAAGAGTCCACCAAGCCCAGGACTCAAAAGACAACCTACAAGTTAGCCCTGCATGGCCCCATGGAAGTCTGATAACCAATCAGAACATAAGCTAAAATTCAAAGCCCAACAGAGGGCATAAAACCCAGGTACTCTCAGCATTTCTGCCCTTTTTTTTTTGCCCAGGTTCTCAAGCCATGTGAACCTGTTCATCAATAAACCATCTTTCCAAGCAGTCTCCGTGTTTCCAGTGTCTTTCTCCCCACTTGGAACTGAACCCAGATGGACATTTCTCCCAACACTTTGATCCCCAACATGGTTAATGGCAACACTTTATTACAGATACCTTTCCAGCCCCTTCCATTTGAAATGTGCTCTTTATTTCCAGTGTAAAGGATCCCCCTGCTTTGATAGGTAATGTATGTATGCAGTTCCATAAATAAATCATTGGTAATAAGTAAACAAGACGAGACACATTATGCGTAGAGAGAGACTGAGAGCTACGTGGATTTATGGCATTAGTCAGGAATACAAGAGGCTGTAGCTTGTTCAACTACAAAGCAAACCCCTTTGCAATAATTCATAGGATGTGATACAGACTTTCATAGAGGTTTCGTTTATTACGGACAGCATTTTATAGGAAGAAAGGAAAATATCTCTCTGTATTTCAGCCGGCATTTCCTTCAGGCCCAGTTTCCATCTCAACCATGACCGAAAAAGAGGTTAGCGTTGAGGTCAATGCAATTAGTCTCCCCGAAACGTTATATACAGGTTGTTGTTACCTAGTGTTTTATCACAAAGACTCCACGGCAGGATAGAAGTCTACACAAAAGGATGTTTCCAGATGTGAGAGTTTTGGGAAAAATATCCATCTGGTTCAGTTCCAAGCTGTGGGAAAAGGCACTGGAGACAAAATGGAGTCTGGAGGCTGATTGGAAAGAGGGTCCATTTATTGATGAAGCAGAACCACATGGGTTTGAGGTTCTGGGCAGCTGACCACATGGAGTTGAGAGTGGGTGGCTTTTATACCTTCTCTGGGCTTTGTATTTGAGCTTCCTGTTCCTGTGCAAGAACATGTATTCTATTGGCTGTTGTCAGACTCCCGTGGGGCCATGTAGGGGTTATGTAGGGGTCATAGCTGGCTCAATAGGTTGTCTGAGCTACCGGTTCTGTGGGCGTGGCTTGGTGGGCATGATGTGGCTTGGTGGATGTGGCTTGGTGGGTGTGGCAGGGGAAGGATGCAGCAAAAAGGATGTAGTTCATAAAATCATCTACCATAATGTCCTACCTGTCAATGATTACTTCAGCTTCAACCGCAACAATACACAAGCACACAATAGATACAAACTTAATGTAAACCGCTCCAAACTTGACTGCAGAAAATACGACAGAGTGATCTATGCCTGGAATTCGCTACCTAACTCTGTGGTTTCTTCCCCAAACTCCAAAAACTTTAACCTTAGACTGTCTACAGTCAACCTCTCCTCGTTTCTAAGAGGTCTGTAAGGGGCGTGCATAAGCGCACCACTGTGCCTACCGTCCCTGTCCTACTGTCCTATTGTCCTCTTTTATCGTTACTTTTTACTTATGTTTATACAAATTACTACTATCCTATACATGTTTGACAAATAAATAAATAAATAAATAAATAAATAAATAAAAAAATAAACAAACAAACAAATAAATAAAATCTCCATTCCCTCCCCACTCCAGGGGAAGGTTACTGCAAAATCCCCATTCCCTCCCGATCAGCTGGGACTCGGGAGGCAGAGAATAGATGGGGGTGGGGCCAGTCAGAGGTGGTATTTACTGATTCTCTGAACTACTCAAAATTTCCGCTACCGGTTCTCCAGAACTGGTCAGAACCTGCTGAAACCCACCTCTGATGTCACCCCTACTCCTTTGTTTCATTAAACTAGACATACCCAATTCCGGCAACCGTTCTTTAGAAGGTTCCAAAGCTGTGGAACGACTAACCTTGAACCAGCATTAACTGCAGGCATTTGCAAAGCTGAGAAAGCATCACATCTGGAGCTCAGATTTGCATTGCTCCTTTGTCTAAGGCTCTGCCCGTCATTCTGCATTCTGTCTGCGAAAAGCCATTCACGTTGCAAAGCATCGAGCTAAGTGGACACGTATGAATGCAAATGTAGGCCAGAATTTGTAAGAAACGACATTGGCATGGGTGAGGCCGAAAAGGGGTTAGCTGTGATTAATGTTTTGGTAATGAGTCTTGCAGAAATTCATATCCATTTGTCACTTACAATAAAGTGTTGTCGATTAATCTCCTGCTGTTTTTCTCTTCTCGTTTGTCAACAGAAGGAGAGGCTGGGACTGAACCTGGCATGGATCGGGCGAACCACAATGGGTGTCCCCACTACTCCATCATTTGGGGTGGTCTGAACCCATTGACCTCCTCCTGAATTACTCAGTGGATAAATGGGTCTAGAAAGTGACTAACTGCTTCTTTTTCAGAGCTTTAGGAGAAAGATTTAAAAAAAGGAGCCAAAAGGAGCAAGGGAAATCTTACGACTTGCGAGAACAACAATGTGATTCTAATTTGACTTGTGTATTGGTGATGCAGACTTTCTCGATAGCTCTTTATCTTGACAAATATAGCGATGGGTGCAGAAAATAATAGGGCGTAAATCTGTGCACTACCATAGATCATAATGAAAATGAGAAGCGAGACAGGGTGATTGCCTTGTGCTTTCTTGTCTGCATAGATCTGTTTCAACGACACTGTTGTTGGGAGAGTGAGTTCTTGCCTTCTTTCAGAGCTTGGCTGTATGGTCTAAGATAATAACAGGATAACAGAGTTGGAAGGGACCTTGTAGGTCTTCTAGTCCAACCCCCCACCCAAGCAGGAGACCCTACACCATTTCTGGCAGATGGCAGCCCAGTTTCTTCTTGAAAGCCTCCAGTGATGAAGCTCCCACAACTTCCGAAGGCAACTTCTGTTCCATCAGTTGATTGTTCTCACTGTCAGAAAATTTATATTTCTAGGTTGAATCTCTCCTTGTTCAGTTTCCATCCATTATTCTTTCTCAGGCCTTTGGATACCTTGGAAAATAACTTGACCCCCTCCTCTCTGTGGCAGCCCTGCAAATATTGGAAGACTGCTATCATGTCTCCCCTGGTCCTTCTCCTCACTAGACTAGCTATGCCCAGTTCCTGCAACCATTCTTCATATGTTTTAGTCTCCAGTCCCTGGTTGCTCTTCTCTGCACTTTTTCTAGAGTCCCAACATTTTTTTTAATAGTGTGGTTAGCAAAACTGGATGCAGTATTCTAGGTGTAGTCTTACTAAGGCTTTATAGAGTGGTATTTGTACCTCCCTTGATCTTGATTGTATCCCTTTGTTAATGCAATTTAGGATTGCATTGGCCTTTTGGCTGCTGCTTCAAACTGTTAGCTCATATTTAGATTTTAGATTTATTATTAGAGTTGGAAGGGACCTTGTAGGTCATCTAGTCCAACCCCCTGCTCAAGCAGGAGTTCCTACACCGTTTGAGACAGATGGCAGTCCAGTCTCTCCTTGAAGGTCGCAAGTGTTGGGGCTCTCACAACCTCCGCTAGCAAGCTGTTCCACTGGTTTTTTTTTTTTTTTTTTTTGTTCAAAAAGTTTTATTAGTACAAAATTACATAGATAGTAGCTAAATATTAAATATAAAGTACAAGCATTTTTTTATTTTTTCTCCCCCCTAGCCCACCCCCTTCCCTCCCCGCCTCCCCCCCGGACTTCCCAGAGATAATACAGGGCATAATAATAAATTTAAATTGTTAATAAAAAGAAAAAAAAAGAAAAGAAGAACATTATTTTTTAAAAACTTCAACTCCAAATTATACACTAATAATATATCGTCTATGTATACAATAGTAAAGATACAAAAAAAAAAAAAAAGAAAGGAAAGAAAGAGAAATCTCTTTAACAATACAAGAAAAACATAACTAAAATAAAATAGAGAGAAAATAAAAAAGAGAAAAAAATATATAAACAAACAAACCTCCTTCCTCCTCCCTTCAATCCTCTACCTTATACAAAGTAAATATTATATAAGTAATAACTAAATATAAAATACAAAAATCTTAAACTAATATTATTAACATTAAGAATAACCTCAAAGATAAATAAAACTTAGCTAAATGTTACGTAAGTAATCATTAAATATTAAATTTCATCATAATATTAATAACATAATATTATTCTAGATTAACTTATTAACTTCAAAAAACAAAAAATCTTTAAAGTCTTAAAAAAAAACAAAAAAAAAACAAATCTTCAACAAGTTGTATATATCTAATATTATTAACATTAAAAATAGCCTCAAAGTTATATAAAACTTAACTAAATATTGCATAAGTAATTATTAAATAGGGAAAAGGAAAAGTACAATCATATTAGTCTCTATCCGTCCAATATATTTCAACACCACATCTTTTTGTATCTTGATAGTTGCATCTTTTAATAACTCGATGATTTCTAATTTATCAACTCGTCTCCCATCTGGTCCCAAACCTTCATCTCCTTTTCCCCGACTGTCTGGCTCTGGCACTCCTTTTGATTTTTTAAATCTATTTCCCTTTGATCCAGCATAGATGGCTTCCCCTCCTCCTCCTCTTTTATTTTCATACATCCTTCCTCTGGAATTTTTGATATATCAGCCTTTAAAACATTGACATAAAATTCAGTAGCTTTTTTTATCGTATTAAGCCGGTATCTTTTTCCAGAAAATTTCACTGCTACTCCAACTGGCGCTTCCCATTTATATTGTAAATTTAATCTTTTAAATTCATCAATCAAAAAAGTGTAGCTTTTTCTGGCTTTAAGCATTTTAGAGGGGATTTCTTTCCAAATCTTTAATTCCTGACCATTCACCTTGAGATTATTGTTGAACGTTGCCTGTATAATTCTATTCCGTAGAGCTCTTGTGGTAAAATATATGACAATGTCCCTTGGTAAATGTTTTTGTTTAGCATACCACGAATTGATTCTGTATATTTTGTCGATTTGTGTAGCCAATTCCACTTTAGAAATTCCAGACACCTGATCCAATGCATCAACCATTCTTCCTTTTAAATCTTCATATAATCCCTCTTTCAAACCTCTGACCCTTATAGCAACTTCCATGGATCTAAACTGTGTCATCAACACCTCTGTTTCAAAATTTGCAATGTCATTTTGGATTTTATCTATGTATTTCACCGAGGTTGCCAAGGCTTGTTTATTTGTTTCAATACGTTCTGCCAAAACTTCAATATTTGTTGCTAAACCTTTGCAAACCTCTAACACATCCAATCTGAGTTGTTGATTCATATTCTTCAAAGCAGCCTGCATTTTTTTGTCTATCTCACTAATTTTCTGATTAAATTCCAAAGTCAGTTGATGTTTCATAATCTTTAAATTATTTAATAAATTTTCAGGTGTCAAAGGCTGTGGAGGTGTTAACTCAGTATTAAGTTGCGTTTTAGAAATATATCCAGAGGGATAGTCATTTCTTTTAGTCAAAACAATCTTTCCAGATTTTGAAGCCATTATGGTGTTTCAAAAGAGTACAAAGAAAAAAGAGAAAGGAGAAAGAAAAAAAAGCCAGGTGTCTGATTAAAGTTCTTTCCAGTTTCAAAACCAGGTAGTCTTTTATTATTAAAAATCTTTCAATTATAACTTTAATCCAGGGTTAGGAGACAGAGAAAGAAAAAGCCATTTTTCCAAGTTAAAAGTTTCCATAAGAGAAAAAAAAAAAGCCTCTGGGAAAACGAAAGTCACTTTCACTTCTCAATCGCCATATTGTTACTTTGTTTCCTTTGTTTCCTTAAGCTGTTCCACTGGTTGATCGCTCTCACCGTCAGAAAGTTTCTCCTCACTTCCAGGTTGAATCTCTCCTTGGTCAGCTTCCATCCATTACTCCTTGTTTGGCTTTCTGGTGCCAAAGAGAACAGCCTGACCCACTCCTCTCTGTGGCATCCCCTCAAGTATTGGAACACTGCTATCATGTCACCCCTGGTCCTTCTCTTTGCCAGACTGGCCAAGCTCAGTTCCTGCAACCGCTCTTTGTATGTTTTATTTTCCAGACCCTTTATCATCCTGGTTGCTCTCTTCTGCACTTTCTCTAGGGTTTCAATGTCTTTTTTGTAGTGTGGTGACCAAAACTGGATGCAGTACTCTGGGTTTATATTTAATTGGTTGTCCACTAAGACTTTAAGATCCCTCTCACATACTGCTATTAAGCTTGGTTTCTCCCAATCTATATGTACACTTTTGGTTTTTCTTGCCTAAGTATAAGACTTTTTGTTAGATTTGGCCACGAAAGAAGGAGCGAGACACAGGAACAGTTCAATGCCTTTATTCTCCTGACTGAATCTAATATGAACTGCTTGGAGGCTGCAGGGAAGCCGCTTTTAAGGGCTTCCCTGTAGCCAAGCCGGCCACTGACAGTAGTTCATTTCTCCCGCCGCTAGATTAACCAATCAGCAGAGGATATGCAAATCCGTGCTCCGTATGGCAGTAGGTAACACTTTTCTCTACATTGAATTTCATTTTTTTTTTAGTTAGGGCCTGTCAAGATCCATCTGGATCTTGAGCCTCTCTACAGGATTCATATAAAATTTAACTGTCTAGATATTCAAATACTAAATCTTAATCAGCTGTTATAGAGATTTTGCGAAATTAAGAATTTGGAAGTTGGCTTTTGTAATTCTTCCACCCTAGTGGCTGGAATGGAGGCGACATCTCCTTAATCACATTTCAAAATGTCCCCCGGCTTCCATATCTGTGGTGGAAACCTGATAGAATAGGAAGGAAGGAGCTTGTTTTGTTCAAAGAGTGATTTGGGGAAGTTGATTCTTCTGTGAAGCTTTCTGGATCATTCTATGAAGCTTTGTGGATTCTTCCATGAGTCTGTAAATCCTTCTAGGAGTCTTCTGGACCTTTCTATGAAACTGGATTCTTCTAGGAATCTTTATGTGTCGTTCTAGGAATCTTTGTGGATTCTTTTATGAAATTGTGGATTCTTTTGTGAATTTTTGTGGATTTTTCTATGAGTCTGTAGATGTATGAATCTCTGTGGATCTTTCTATGAAACTGTGGATTCTTCTATGAATCTTTGTAGCTCATTCTTTGCATCCTTGTGGATTCTTCAGTAAGTCTTTGTGGATGCTTCTATGAATCTTTGTAGATCTTTCTATGAAACTTTGTGGATCATTCTATGAAACTGCAGATTCTTCCATTAATTTTTGTGAATCGTTCCATGAATGTTTCGGGATTCTTCAATGCATCTTTGTGGATCCTTCTGTGAATCTTTGTGGATCATTCTATGAAATTATGGATTCTTCCATTATTCTTTGTGGATTGTTCTACAATTTTTTTATGGATCATTCCAAGAATCTTTGTGGATCCTTCTATGAATATTTGTGGATCGTTCTATGTGGATTCTTCTATGAATCTTAGTGGATTCATCAACAGTCTGGAGCCTAGGTGCCCACCAATCCAGTGTTTTCTAAATCTACCAAAATGAGCATTTTTTTTCAATTTTTTTTATTTTCTCCATCACTTTATATACAATTTAATACACATATACCTTAAGATATTACAATAAGAAATACATATTTTTTCAATATAATCAATCATTCGAAAATCAGTATCTTATTCAACATTTGCCTCATCATTCATCAGTCTTGTTAGGTCTCTGACCATAACTAATATTGGATAGGACAATATATGTTTAGCTTTTAACAGAAGTATGTCTGTTTAGCTTAGGTGTTGCAGACTGCCACAAGAGGGAGCTAGAGTTCACAGCTTATTTCTATGGGAGTCCCTCTCTGTTTGTCTTTGGTCTCTACTACTTAGTGTGTTCTCTGCTACTCACTAGAGTATGTATGCTCTGCATTTCTCTCTGTGTTGTAGTTATGTATTATAGCTAAAATGTATTTGTACTGGATAATACTTGGATTGTTATTATGACTATTAAGTGTATGACTTTGGACTGTTTATAGGAAAATGCTATTTCTTAAAGTAAACTTTAATTCAAGTTAGTGTATCTGTGTGTGGCTGAGTACTTATTCACAACTGATCTCAATCTAAACGTTTCTGTATGCACAACCTTGGTAACACAAGGAATACTCTGCTAATACATTAACACTGGTTATGGGCCCAGAGAGATATTGAGAGTTAGTGTGAATATTCAGTTTCATACTCAGACAGCTAACTTGTGGTTTACTGTTAAATTAAAAATGGCACAAGAACAGTCAACTAGCTTATCCCTGATAACCAGGTTAGATGGAACTAACTATGTTTCCTGGTCTATGAAGTGCAGCTTACTTTTGCGTAAAGAAGGATTATGGACTGTGGTTAATAATCCACCTGATATAACAGCTTGGGATCCAACAAATGATGAAGATAAGAAGAAAATAGCTGACTTTAACCGGGATAATGAAAAGGCTCTTAGTATTATTGGACTGACACTGAGTGATCAGCAACTGGTCCATATTCATGGTGAAGATTCTGCTGCCAAGTGTTGGAGTACCTTAAAGAGACTTTATGTTTGTGATAGTGTTGGTGCGCACATACACCTTACACGTAAACTGTTCAGAGCACGTTTGTTAAAAGGTGGTGACATGTTAGCTCATTTGGAGTTTATGAAGAGAACATTACAAGAGCTACATGAAAAAGAACTGATTTTCTCAGAGTTGCATCAAGTTTATATTATTCTTTCTTCTTTGGATGACTCTTATGATGATTATGTGTCTTCACTGGAAGTTTTGACCAGAGATGAACTGACATTGACTGGCATAATAGGAAGACTGTTAGAAGAGTCTAGAAGAAGGCAAGATAGAAAACAACTGAGAGAGAAACCACCACAGGAAGAACAACGGTCTTCAACTGCCTATATTGTTAGGAAATGTTATTCTTGTGGGGCTAAAGGTCATATAGCCAGATTCTGTAAAAAGGGTAAAAAGCAGAATGCTAGTAATATGCAGAGAGATTATAATGATGTTAGTGCAGCTATATCAAGTACAAATAAAAATGTAAGCCATGATATCTGGATAATAGACAGTGGAGCATCTCAGTGTATAACTAAAAGTAAAGAGAGATTTGTTAATATGACTGAAAGTAAACAGCATGTATCATTAGCAAATGGCTGGAAATTGAGAGTATCTGGAGAAGGTAATGCATATTGTTCATGTATTAATGAAAGTTTACCAATGTTATATGTACCTAACCTTATATATAACTTACTATCTGTGAGAGAATTGGTAAAAGCAGGGTTTGTGGTAACTTTTCAGGGAGATAAATGTTTAATTGAAAAGCAAGGTAAAATAGTTACTGCAAGATTGCATGATGGCTTATACATTATCCATGATAATCCATTAAATAAGGCCAATTCAGTTTATGAAAATAGAAAGCCTCATGACGAATGTATTCATTTGCTCCATAGACGTATGGGACATTTGAATTTCAAAATTTTAAAGAAAACTGTTGAGTTATCTAATGGTATAAAATTAAAACCTTGTGCAAGATATTTAAATTGTAATGCTTGCAATCAGGAAAAGAGCAAGGTAATTCCTGCAAACAGGTTAAATGGATTTAAAACCAAGGAACCATTAGAGGTTGTATTTGCTGATCTCATTGGCCCTAAGAAACCCAGTTTAGGTGGAGCCTGTTATATATTGAGCATAGTTGATCATTTTTCTAGATATGGTTTCTGTTATCTGATGAAAACAAAAACAGAAACATATCAGCATTTTGTAAACTGGTTAAGGTTTGTTGAACAAAAAATGAATAAGAAACTGGTTAGTTTAGTAACAGATAACGGTACTGAGTTTACCAATAAGAGATTTGAAGATATGCTAAAGAGAGCTGGTATTGAACATAAGCGTTCTGCTCCTTTTCGGCCACAACATAATGCGCATATTGAACGTAGAGGTCAGACATTACAGGCTATGTCTAGAACCATGATTTCAGATTCTGGTTTACCAGAGAGGCTCTGGGGTGAAGCTATAATGTGTGCTAACCATGTTTTGAACAATGTAGTGAATGCAACAACTGGTGAATTGCCATTTACTAGTTGGTATGGTAGGAAACCAAATCTTAGTTATTTGCATACATTTGGTGCACCAGCATGGGTGCATATTCCCACACAAGTAAGGCGAAAGGGACAACATAGAGCACAGAAATTATGTTTTGTAGGGTATGAATCTAATCATAGATCATTTAGATTCTGGGAGCCAGGTACTACTAGAGTATATTGTAGTGCAAGTGCTAAATTCCTTGAGCATGTTGGATGGATTAAACTGGAACAGGAATACAAGGAACAAGATAGTATTGTTGTTGAGGATCCATTGTTTCCTGATGATTCTGATAAGAAAAATACTGATGATAGGATAGTGAAAGAATCCTCAATAGAGGAATCATCTATGGAAGAACCATCTATGGATGATGTAGAAGATACTTCGATAGGGGAGGAAAAGGAAGAGGAAATTCCAACAACTTGTACTAAATTGCCTAGGAGGTCGACTAGGGAGAGACGTCCACCTGATAGATATCAGGCAAGTATTGTATGCCAGATTAATGTGGAACCGTCTAATTATAATGAACTTAAGATGTATCCAACAAAGGAACAGGTAGCTTGGCAGGAAGCTATGAATAAGGAATTAAAATCTTTAAAGGATCTTGAGGTATATGAAGATGTACAGTTACCACCAGGTGAGCGTGCAATAGGTTGCAGATGGGTGTATAAATTAAAGACTGGTGTGGATGGCACTGTTACCCATAAAGCAAGATTAGTTGCTCAGGGATTTGCTCAATCAGATAAGGATTATGATGAGGTATTTGCACCTAGTCTGAGAGCAAATACATTGAGAGGAGCATTAGTTTGGGCAGCTAAAAATAAATGCATAATTAATCATGTAGATGTTGAAACTGCATATCTACATGCACCATTACAACATACCATTTATATGAGAAAGCCATTAGGTTTAAAAGATGATGGAAAAAATGATTATTGGAAATTGAAGAAAAGTCTTTATGGTTTAAAGCAATCAGGTTATGAATGGAATAAATGCATTGTAAAAGAATTAGTTTCCATGGATTTTAAAGCTGGTATAGCTGATCCTTGTTTATTTAGGAGAGAGAAAGATGGTTTGATTTCTCTGTTGCTATTATTTACAGATGATATAGCGATTATAACAAAGACTGAACAAGAAGCAAATGATATTGTTTCTGAATTACAAAGAAAGTTCAAGATTAGAAATTTAGGAGAAATTAAACATTATTTGGGTCTCGATATAATGAAGACAAATAGAGGATTCAAAATTTCGCAAGCTAAGAAGATTAGCCAATTGTTAAAAAGATATAACCTGGAGAATTGTAAAACTGCTAAGACACCAATGGATCAGGGATTTACAAATAGTGATACTAAATGTCCTGTGTTTGATAGGGAGATATATCAGTCTCTAACTGGTAGTCTCTCATATTTGAGTAATTGGTCTAGACCAGATATATCTTACAGCATAAATCAACTGGCTAGATATAATGCTGAACCAAATGAAAGGCATTGGCAAGCAGCTAAACAAATACTTAGATACCTAAAGCACACAATACATTATTCTTTATATTTAGAACCGAGAAATGAATTAGTGTTAACTGCATATGCTGATGCAAGTTTTGCTACTGATGCAATGACTCGCAAATCAACATCAGGTATAGTGGTAATGTTGGGTAATGCTTTAATAGGGTGGACATCTATTAGGCAACAACATATTAGTTTATCCACTATGGAAGCAGAATTCTCGAGTTTATCATTAATGTGTACAGAATTGGTGTAGTATAAACAATTGTTAAAGGATATAGGAATTACTGTACAGGAGCCATTTATTGTGTATGAAGACAATCAATCTGCCATTAGTATGGCTAATAGTTTAGCTGTGAAAACAAGGTCAAAACACACTGATTTGAGATATCTGAATGTTAGACAATGTGTTCAAAATAAAATGGTTAAGTTGGAATACTGCATGACTGAACAGAATATTGCAGATCATTTCACTAAAGCACAAGGTGCAATTAAACACAAAGAGTGTTGTGAAAACTATGGTTTAAAGATGTAAGGTATTATATATTGACCTACCCAAAGGGGAGAATGTTAGGTCTCTGACCATAACTAATATTGGATAGGACAATATATGTTTAGCTTTTAACAGAAGTATGTCTGTTTAGCTTAGGTGTTGCAGACTGCCACAAGAGGGAGCTAGAGTTCACAGCTTATTTCTATGGGAGTCCCTCTCTGTTTGTCTTTGGTCTCTACTACTTAGTGTGTTCTCTGCTACTCACTAGAGTATGTATGCTCTGCATTTCTCTCTGTGTTGTAGTTATGTATTATAGCTAAAATGTATTTGTACTGGATAATACTTGGATTGTTATTATGACTATTAAGTGTATGACTTTGGACTGTTTATAGGAAAATGCTATTTCTTAAAGTAAACTTTAATTCAAGTTAGTGTATCTGTGTGTGGCTGAGTACTTATTCACAACTGATCTCAATCTAAACGTTTCTGTATGCACAACCTTGGTAACACAAGGAATACTCTGCTAATACATTAACACTGGTTATGGGCCCAGAGAGATATTGAGAGTTAGTGTGAATATTCAGTTTCATACTCAGACAGCTAACTTGTGGTTTACTGTTAAATTAAAAATGGCACAAGAACAGTCAACTAGCTTATCCCTGATAACCAGGTTAGATGGAACTAACTATGTTTCCTGGTCTATGAAGTGCAGCTTACTTTTGCGTAAAGAAGGATTATGGACTGTGGTTAATAATCCACCTGATATAACAGCTTGGGATCCAACAAATGATGAAGATAAGAAGAAAATAGCTGACTTTAACCGGGATAATGAAAAGGCTCTTAGTATTATTGGACTGACACTGAGTGATCAGCAACTGGTCCATATTCATGGTGAAGATTCTGCTGCCAAGTGTTGGAGTACCTTAAAGAGACTTTATGTTTGTGATAGTGTTGGTGCGCACATACACCTTACACGTAAACTGTTCAGAGCACGTTTGTTAAAAGGTGGTGACATGTTAGCTCATTTGGAGTTTATGAAGAGAACATTACAAGAGCTACATGAAAAAGAACTGATTTTCTCAGAGTTGCATCAAGTTTATATTATTCTTTCTTCTTTGGATGACTCTTATGATGATTATGTGTCTTCACTGGAAGTTTTGACCAGAGATGAACTGACATTGACTGGCATAATAGGAAGACTGTTAGAAGAGTCTAGAAGAAGGCAAGATAGAAAACAACTGAGAGAGAAACCACCACAGGAAGAACAACGGTCTTCAACTGCCTATATTGTTAGGAAATGTTATTCTTGTGGGGCTAAAGGTCATATAGCCAGATTCTGTAAAAAGGGTAAAAAGCAGAATGCTAGTAATATGCAGAGAGATTATAATGATGTTAGTGCAGCTATATCAAGTACAAATAAAAATGTAAGCCATGATATCTGGATAATAGACAGTGGAGCATCTCAGTGTATAACTAAAAGTAAAGAGAGATTTGTTAATATGACTGAAAGTAAACAGCATGTATCATTAGCAAATGGCTGGAAATTGAGAGTATCTGGAGAAGG
The DNA here is from genome assembly GCA_023053685.1 of Diadophis punctatus similis. Taxonomy (NCBI): domain Eukaryota; kingdom Metazoa; phylum Chordata; class Lepidosauria; order Squamata; family Dipsadidae; genus Diadophis; species Diadophis punctatus. Next base: position 926,208 of record JALIGW010000032.1, on the reverse strand, counting down.
TAATGCATATTGTTCATGTATTAATGAAAGTTTACCAATGTTATATGTACCTAACCTTATATATAACTTACTATCTGTGAGAGAATTGGTAAAAGCAGGGTTTGTGGTAACTTTTCAGGGAGATAAATGTTTAATTGAAAAGCAAGGTAAAATAGTTACTGCAAGATTGCATGATGGCTTATACATTATCCATGATAATCCATTAAATAAGGCCAATTCAGTTTATGAAAATAGAAAGCCTCATGACGAATGTATTCATTTGCTCCATAGACGTATGGGACATTTGAATTTCAAAATTTTAAAGAAAACTGTTGAGTTATCTAATGGTATAAAATTAAAACCTTGTGCAAGATATTTAAATTGTAATGCTTGCAATCAGGAAAAGAGCAAGGTAATTCCTGCAAACAGGTTAAATGGATTTAAAACCAAGGAACCATTAGAGGTTGTATTTGCTGATCTCATTGGCCCTAAGAAACCCAGTTTAGGTGGAGCCTGTTATATATTGAGCATAGTTGATCATTTTTCTAGATATGGTTTCTGTTATCTGATGAAAACAAAAACAGAAACATATCAGCATTTTGTAAACTGGTTAAGGTTTGTTGAACAAAAAATGAATAAGAAACTGGTTAGTTTAGTAACAGATAACGGTACTGAGTTTACCAATAAGAGATTTGAAGATATGCTAAAGAGAGCTGGTATTGAACATAAGCGTTCTGCTCCTTTTCGGCCACAACATAATGCGCATATTGAACGTAGAGGTCAGACATTACAGGCTATGTCTAGAACCATGATTTCAGATTCTGGTTTACCAGAGAGGCTCTGGGGTGAAGCTATAATGTGTGCTAACCATGTTTTGAACAATGTAGTGAATGCAACAACTGGTGAATTGCCATTTACTAGTTGGTATGGTAGGAAACCAAATCTTAGTTATTTGCATACATTTGGTGCACCAGCATGGGTGCATATTCCCACACAAGTAAGGCGAAAGGGACAACATAGAGCACAGAAATTATGTTTTGTAGGGTATGAATCTAATCATAGATCATTTAGATTCTGGGAGCCAGGTACTACTAGAGTATATTGTAGTGCAAGTGCTAAATTCCTTGAGCATGTTGGATGGATTAAACTGGAACAGGAATACAAGGAACAAGATAGTATTGTTGTTGAGGATCCATTGTTTCCTGATGATTCTGATAAGAAAAATACTGATGATAGGATAGTGAAAGAATCCTCAATAGAGGAATCATCTATGGAAGAACCATCTATGGATGATGTAGAAGATACTTCGATAGGGGAGGAAAAGGAAGAGGAAATTCCAACAACTTGTACTAAATTGCCTAGGAGGTCGACTAGGGAGAGACGTCCACCTGATAGATATCAGGCAAGTATTGTATGCCAGATTAATGTGGAACCGTCTAATTATAATGAACTTAAGATGTATCCAACAAAGGAACAGGTAGCTTGGCAGGAAGCTATGAATAAGGAATTAAAATCTTTAAAGGATCTTGAGGTATATGAAGATGTACAGTTACCACCAGGTGAGCGTGCAATAGGTTGCAGATGGGTGTATAAATTAAAGACTGGTGTGGATGGCACTGTTACCCATAAAGCAAGATTAGTTGCTCAGGGATTTGCTCAATCAGATAAGGATTATGATGAGGTATTTGCACCTAGTCTGAGAGCAAATACATTGAGAGGAGCATTAGTTTGGGCAGCTAAAAATAAATGCATAATTAATCATGTAGATGTTGAAACTGCATATCTACATGCACCATTACAACATACCATTTATATGAGAAAGCCATTAGGTTTAAAAGATGATGGAAAAAATGATTATTGGAAATTGAAGAAAAGTCTTTATGGTTTAAAGCAATCAGGTTATGAATGGAATAAATGCATTGTAAAAGAATTAGTTTCCATGGATTTTAAAGCTGGTATAGCTGATCCTTGTTTATTTAGGAGAGAGAAAGATGGTTTGATTTCTCTGTTGCTATTATTTACAGATGATATAGCGATTATAACAAAGACTGAACAAGAAGCAAATGATATTGTTTCTGAATTACAAAGAAAGTTCAAGATTAGAAATTTAGGAGAAATTAAACATTATTTGGGTCTCGATATAATGAAGACAAATAGAGGATTCAAAATTTCGCAAGCTAAGAAGATTAGCCAATTGTTAAAAAGATATAACCTGGAGAATTGTAAAACTGCTAAGACACCAATGGATCAGGGATTTACAAATAGTGATACTAAATGTCCTGTGTTTGATAGGGAGATATATCAGTCTCTAACTGGTAGTCTCTCATATTTGAGTAATTGGTCTAGACCAGATATATCTTACAGCATAAATCAACTGGCTAGATATAATGCTGAACCAAATGAAAGGCATTGGCAAGCAGCTAAACAAATACTTAGATACCTAAAGCACACAATACATTATTCTTTATATTTAGAACCGAGAAATGAATTAGTGTTAACTGCATATGCTGATGCAAGTTTTGCTACTGATGCAATGACTCGCAAATCAACATCAGGTATAGTGGTAATGTTGGGTAATGCTTTAATAGGGTGGACATCTATTAGGCAACAACATATTAGTTTATCCACTATGGAAGCAGAATTCTCGAGTTTATCATTAATGTGTACAGAATTGGTGTAGTATAAACAATTGTTAAAGGATATAGGAATTACTGTACAGGAGCCATTTATTGTGTATGAAGACAATCAATCTGCCATTAGTATGGCTAATAGTTTAGCTGTGAAAACAAGGTCAAAACACACTGATTTGAGATATCTGAATGTTAGACAATGTGTTCAAAATAAAATGGTTAAGTTGGAATACTGCATGACTGAACAGAATATTGCAGATCATTTCACTAAAGCACAAGGTGCAATTAAACACAAAGAGTGTTGTGAAAACTATGGTTTAAAGATGTAAGGTATTATATATTGACCTACCCAAAGGGGAGAATGTTAGGTCTCTGACCATAACTAATATTGGATAGGACAATATATGTTTAGCTTTTAACAGAAGTATGTCTGTTTAGCTTAGGTGTTGCAAACTGCCACAAGAGGGAGCTAGAGTTCACAGCTTATTTCTATGGGAGTCCCTCTCTGTTTGTCTTTGGTCTCTACTACTTAGTGTGTTCTCTGCTACTCACTAGAGTATGTATGCTCTGCATTTCTCTCTGTGTTGTAGTTATGTATTATAGCTAAAATGTATTTGTACTGGATAATACTTGGATTGTTATTATGACTATTAAGTGTATGACTTTGGACTGTTTATAGGAAAATGCTATTTCTTAAAGTAAACTTTAATTCAAGTTAGTGTATCTGTGTGTGGCTGAGTACTTATTCACAACTGATCTCAATCTAAACGTTTCTGTATGCACAACCTTGGTAACACAAGGAATACTCTGCTAATACATTAACAAGTCTGTTCTATTTTATTCCATTACACTCCCCTCTCAAAATGAGCATTTTAAAGCTACTTGGAGCAGTGGTGAAATCCAAAAATTCTTACCACCTGTTCTGTGGGCGTGGCTTGATGGGCGTGGCAGGGGAAGCATACTGCAAAATCTCCATTCCCTCCCCACTCCTGGGGCCAGCCAGAGGTGGTATTTGCCAGTTCTCCAAACTACTCAAATTTCCGCTACCGGTTCTCCAGAACCTGTCAGAACCTGCTGGATTTCACCCCTGGCTTGGAGGGCAGGCCCTCATTTACTTCTTATAAAACCCAAAGAAAAGTTTATTATTTGATACGAAGCAAACATATTTCAGACTGATGCTTACCCAGAACAAAAAAAATATATGGGTTAAAAATGAGATATATCAGAAAGCTTTATTCATTCCCAACTGAACAGAAGGTTTTTAAGGGGTTGAGGATTATATCAGGAAATGTCTATTTACAAATATCTCTCATTTGTCCCATCTGCAACCCGAGGACAGCAATCAGATTAATCTAGAGTTGTTGAAAGGACAACTGAAATAGCACACCATAGCAACAGCACACAGAGTAAAGTGTTGATAGGTTTTTGATTTTTGATTAGCCAAATGTCAAAGCCATTGCAAAGCCTTAAAGTGTGTATCAAATGAAGGCCATCACTGAATTTCTGGTGCTTTCTACATTCTCGGCAGCTGAATTTTGCAACAATTGTAGTATCTCGATTTTGTCTCTCTGGCGTGCTTAGCTGAAAAATATTAAAATTGCTCCTAATAAAATAAACCGTGGAGCCATTTTTCAATACTTCCAAGCAATAAACTGACTGAATAAATATGCTCCAAAGGCCTCTCTTCTCTTTTTTTTCTCTCTCTCTCTCCTTCTCTCTCTCTCCCTCTTCCTCTCTCTCTCTCTCCTTCTCTCTCTCTCCCTGCTTCTCTCCCTCCCTCCCTCTCTCCTTCTTTCTCTCTCCCTCTTCCTCTCTCTTCTTCTTCCTTTCCCTCTTCCTCTCTCTCTCCTCTCTCCCTCTTCCTCTCTCTCTCCTTCTCTCTCCCTCTCCCTCCCTCCCTCTCTCCCTGCTTCTTTCTCTCTCCTTCTCTCTCTCCCTCTTCCTCTCTCCCTCTCTCTCTCCCTCTCTCTCCTCTCTCCTTCTCTCTCTCTCCCTCTCTCTTTTCCTCTCTCCCTGCTTCTCTCCCTCTCTCCTTCTCCCTCTCCCACTCTCCCTCTCTCTCCTTCTCCCTCTCCCTCTCTCTCCCTTTCCCCCTCTTCCTCTCTCTCTCCTTCTCTCTCCCTCTCCCTCCCTCCCTCTCTCCCTGCTTCTTTCTCTCTCCTTCTCTCTCTCCCTCTTCCTCTCTCCCTCTCTCTCTCCCTCTCTCCCCTCTCTCCTTCTCTCTCTCTCCCCCTCTCTCTCCCTTTCCCCCTCTCTCTCCCTCTCTCCCTGCTTCTCTCCCTCTCTCCTTCTCTCTCTCCCACTCTCCCTCTCTCTCCTTCTCCCTCTCCCTCCCTCTCCCTTTCCCCCTCTTCCTCTCTCTCTCCTTCTATCTCTCCCTCTCTCCCCCTCTCTCCCTCTCTCTCCTTCTTTCTCTCTCCCTCTCCCTCTCTCTCTCTTCTTCTCCCTTTCCCTCTCTCTCTCTCTCCTTCTTTATTTCTGTCTCTTCCTCTCTCCCTCCCTCCCCTCTCTCTCCCGCCTTCTCTCTCTCCATCAGCATAATGCAGCCTTTCATGGAGTATTTAACACTCACTAACTATCCTAAAGTCCTTTTTTAATACTTTTTCACTTCCCCGATCCCCCACATTTCAAAGGGAGCAGCACAACAGAAGAAAAACCATGCGGGCCACAGAAGGCGAGGCCGAAATGGGTTACCTTGAACTATCTTGTCAGTCAGCCCTGTTCACAAGTCCGTTATCTCAAACAGGGCTGAATTTTTAACACTGTGCTTTCTCGCCGCTGAAAGGAATAGCATGAAATGGATTTCCAGGCCACAATCCGGAGCGTTCTTGACAGGAGAAAGATCCCATTGGACACGGCGGGATTAATTCCAATGGCTTGTATCCAGGCTTAGCTAAGCTCAGAGTAGGCGGTGTTAGTTGTGCTTTGAAGCGTTTTAGGCTTGTTCCGCTTTTCAAGCAATATTAGCTTCCGAAATGGTCTAGGGTTCGAATCCAAACAAAGAAAGTGACATTCCTGGACTTTTCCTGAGGCTTACAAGGTAGAAGGTGAACTGTTAAAGCACCCAGGTGCTGGCTGAATGTCAACCATTCTTACCCCTTCTATTGACTCACTTTAAAATCAGCTTGTTTACAACCTGGTTCATAGACTTTGGCCTGAGGGGAAAGCATAAAACATATATTATTAGGGCATGATGATTTCCAGATCCAGAGCTCAGGGGGATGGCTGGACCTTCTGAGGGAATTAAACACAGCTGAGGGAGCCATTTTCTAAAGGAAGTCAGTCCTTGGCTTTCAACCGTTTGTTTAGTGAGCGTTCGAAGTTAAAATAGCAACTTGAAAAAAGTAACTTATGACCATTTTCACACTTACGACCGTTGCAACATCCCCGTGGTCATGTGATCAAAATTTGGGGGCTTGGCAACTGGCATGTACTCATGACGGTCCTGGGATTCGTAACCTGGCTTCTGACAAGCAAAGGCAATGGGGGGGAAGGCAGATTGGCTGAAGGATTGCATGAGTCACTTAACAACTGCCGTGATTCGATTAACAACCGTGGTCAAAATGAGCTCAAGACTTTTGGATAATAATTAAACAATGGTTGGAAGAAATATTAAAAATAAAATTGGATCTTAAGCAGGAACTTTTTCTATTAGGAATAACGATGGATAAATATGACAAAAATATATTATATTTAATGTTACATATACTGACTGCCACAAGGCTAATTTATGCTCAAAATTGGAAAAAACAAAACATACCCACAGAAGAAGAAACTTTACATAAAATACTAGCATGTGCCGAAATGGATAGGTTAACTTTAGAAATGAAGGGAAAAGATGAAACAAAATATACCGAAACCTGGAACAAATTATATCATTGGTTGGGAGAAAGGAAAACCAAGATTGAAAACTGGAGATGAAAGAAAAAAAAACTATAAAACTCACTTTTTCTAATTTAAGACAAACAATGAGATGTAAATCACCGGAATGTAAATATGTATACTAGATCAAGTTCCGTCATGAACTTGTTTATTTTATGTTTACTGTATGTTTTGCCTTTTTGTTCTTTTATCTGTTCTTATAAATAAAAAACTTTTTATAAAAACAAAAAAACAAAATGGGTGTCAAATGGGGGCAAAACGCCCTTAACAACTGCCTTGCTTAGCAACAGAAACATTGGGTTTAATTGTGGTCGTAAGTCAAAGGACTATCTGTATATGGAACAATGGGTGACATCTATAGCAATAGCAATAGCACTTAGACTTATATACCGCTTCATAGTGCTTTACAGCCCTCTCTAAGCGGTTTACAGAGTTCAGCATATTTCCCCCAACAATCTGGGTCCTCATTTTACCGACCTCAGAAGGATGGAAGGCTGAGTCAACCTTGAGCCGGTGAGATTTGAACTGCTGAACTGCTGAATTGCAGTGCTGCTTTTAACCACTGCGCCACCTCGGCTCTATGTCACCACACTCCCCACATTGGCTGGTCTTCCAATCTTTTCTAAGCAAGCCCTTCTGAGAGAGGAGTTGAGGAAAGAGGGAGGGAGGGAGGGAAGGAAGTGTCACGCGCACGTACACACGAACCAGTAGCAAAATCATTTACAACCTACCACTGATCCAAACTCTCAGAAATAGCAATAGCACTTAGACTTATATACCGCTTCATAGTGCTTTACAGCCCTTTCTAAGCGATTTACAAAGTCAGTGTATTGCCCCCAACAATCTGGGTCCTCATTTTACCCACCTCGGAAGGATGGAAGGCTGAGTCGAGATTCGATCGACTCAGATTCGATCTGCCAAACTGCTGGCAGCAGTTTCGATCTGCTGAGATTCGATCTGCCAAACTGAGATTCGATCTGCCAAACTGCTGGCAGCTGGTGATCAGCAGAAGTAGCCTGCAGTACTGCACTCTAACCACTGCGCCACCGCGGCTCAACAGCCAATGTCTCAAAAAGATCAATTTCCTCTCCTTGTTTCCAATTGCTGCCAGAGGTTTTGCTAGGTGACCTTCAGTTACAAAAGAAAAGCGGGTAAATTTTTAAGCGCCTTACTTATTTATGGTGGAGGCTGAGTTGCAAAACCTCCGATTTGCATTGTAAAAAAAAAGGGGGGGGGAACTACTGTGCAGGAGCCACGACCTTGCTAAAAAAAAACAACAACAGGGGATGCCTGCCCTCCCCAAGTCCTCCTAAACACGGGAATGAATAAGGTTGTAGAAAGAAGTCAAAGTGATGCTTAGAGGTGGGTAATAAAGATGCTAGGATGAAATAACTCCAAAGGTGAAAAATACATTTTTGTGGCTATATCAACCTTTTTATGGGACACATTAGATTACTTCATTTGAGAGAGAGAGAGAGAGAGAGAGAGAGAGAGAGAGAGAGAGAGAGAGAGAGAGAGAGAGAGAGAGAGAGAGAGAGAGAGAGAGAGAGAGAGATAGATGATGGAGAGAGAGGAAAGAGAAGAGATGATAAAGAGAGGGGAGAGAAAGAGAGATGACAGAGAGAGAGAGAAAGGAGAGAAGGAGAGAGAGAGAAAGAGAGGAGAGAAGGAGAGAGTGAGAGAGTGAGAAAGAGAAAAGTGAGAAAGAGAAAGGGGGAGAGCTATATGACACACACAGAGAGAAAAAGATAGTCGAGAGAGGAGAGAGAGAAAGGGAAAGAGAAATGAGAGAGAGAGAGAGAGAGGAGAGAGAGAGAGAGAGAGAGAAAGGGAGACAGAGAAAGAGAGAAGGAAAGGAGAGGGGAAGAGAGAAAGAGATAAAGGGGGAGAGTGAGAAAGAGAGGGGAGAGACAGATATTGCAGACAGAGAAAAAAGATGAGAAAGAGAGAAAGGGGGGAGAGAAAAAAGATACAGAGAGGAGAGGGAGAGAGGAGAGAGAGAGAAAGAGGAAGAGAGATGTGAGACGAGAATAATATAAAAAAAGGAAATAGAACCATTAAAGGTGCGTGGAGAGACAGACTTGGCATCCACCTGTCCTTGGCCTTGTTATCCTGCCAAGGAAATGTTCAGGAAACCATAAAATCAAAGTGACTGCATAAAATGAAGGTTGCCCTTTTAACTGGAGGGCATCCTTACCTGCAAAATGCCTTGGACAAATGACTGATAAATAAAAATAAAGGTGGAACTTCCAAGCCACATAAAAACCCAGTGACACATCTGTCATTTGCCTTATTTTGTACATGATATTCTGGCTCTAGAAACATTCAAGGGTACGCCATCCCTTGTTGGTAAAAGCCCAGGCCATCTTGGTCCCTTCTGGATACACTGGATTAAATTTGCATGTGGTGATGAGAGTACGTAGTTCAATAGTTGTTGGAACCTTCTACATTCAATCTAGACGGGAATATTTGTAGCTCAGGGTTGAACGGCGAGATCCTTGGAGCCTTTTGAGGGTTGTTTTCTTGCAGATGTTTCTGTCTATGGAGATTCTCAGTCATCCAGGTCATGGTTGTCCCAAAGGTGCTTTTTCAAGAGGCAACTGGACTTTCTGGTTTTTCTTTAAAGATCAAATTTGCAGACGACACTAAGTTGGCAGGAATAGCCAACACCCCAGAAGACAAGTTCGGGATCCAAAACGTTATTGACAGAATTCAACAAGGGTCCCTATTCAACAAAAATGAAATTTAAGGTGAAGAAAAGCAAGGTTTTACACCTGGGCAGGGAAAACCAAAGGTACAAGTACAGATTAGGCAACAAAACCTGGTTCAAAAACTGTAACCGTGAGAAGGATCTTGAAGCAGAGGTGGGATTCAACAGGTTCTGACCAGTTCTGCAGAACCGGTAGCGGAAATTTTGAGTAGTTCGGAGAACCGGTAAATACCACGTCTGACTAGCCCCAGCCCCATCTATTCTCTGACTCCCGAGTCCCAGCTGATTGGGAGGAAATGGGGATTTTGCAGTAACCTTCCCCTGGAGTGGGGTGGGAATAGAGATTTTTGTCACGGTGTGATTATTGTCAATTGTATGTATATGCAGGGAGCTGCATCCCTATCTATTATAATGGTACATTCCAGAACACATGATATAATATTCTTGTACTCAAGTCCACATTCCTAATACTCCATTCTTTTTCTTCTTGACTTGGCTTCGACCGAGAACGGTCGCATTTTATAGCAGAGATGTAAACAATCAGAATTTATTGTTTTTGTACCGAAATAAATATTTTCAATTAGACTTTTAAACTTCGGCTTTATTTCTAAATGTCTGAATTCCAAGAGAAAGATCAACATTGCCTCTATGGAGATTTATTCTTCATCTAACAATTTTATAGTATCCTTTCCCTGCCACACCCACCAAGCCATGCCCACAGAACCGGTAGTAAAAAAAATTGAATCCCACCACTGTCTTGAAGTCCTAATGGACGATCATTTAAACATGAGCCAGTAATGTGCTGCAGCAGCCAAGAAAGCTAACACAATCCTTGGTTGTATAAACAGAGGCATAGAATCAAAATCACGTGATTAGTACCATTTGATAAAGCCTTAGTAAGGTCACACTGGAATTCTGCATCCAGTTTTGGTCATCATATTACAAAAATAAAAAAGATGTTGACACTTTGTAAAAATGTGCAAAGAAGAGCAACTAAGATGATTAAAGGCCTGGGGAATAAAACATATGAAGAATGGTTGCAGGATTTGGGTTTGGCTAGTGCAGAGAAAAGGAGGACTAGGAGGGACATGATAGCAGTATTCCAGTATTTGAGGGGCTGCCACAAAGAGGAGGGGGTCAAATTATTCTTCAAAGGACCAGAAGACAAGACAAGAAACAATGGATGGAAACTAATCAAGGAGAGAAGCAACCTAGAACTAAGGAGAAACTTCCTAACAGTGAGGACAATTAACCAGTGGAATGGCTTGCCTCCAGATGTTGTGGGTGCTCCAACACTGGAGGTTTTTAAGAAGAGACTGGACAGTCACTTGTCTGAAATGGTATAGGACAGTGGTGGCGAACCTTTTTAGGCTTGCGTGCAAAAAGGGGGGGCGTGCTCGCACGCGCTCGCGTGCCCACACCCATTCCCTCCCCCCCACGCATGTGCACAACACCACCCCCATGCTGCCCCCTGCGCATGCGCACACCCCCCCACCCCCGCGCAAAGGCTTACCGGAGCCTGGGACGACGAAACCGGCAAACCGGAAGTGCGAAAAAACGCACTTCCGGTTTGCCGGTGTGCTGTTTTTTGCACTCCAGAGGGTTCAGGGAAGCTCCCTGAAGCTCCGGAATGCAAAAACTACAAAACGGACAAACCGGAAGTGCGAAAAAGTGCACTTCCGGTTTCTCCGTTTTTTAGTTTTTTGCATTCCGGAGCTTCAGGGAGCTTCCCTGAACCCTTCGGAGTGCAAAAAACAGCACACCGGCAAACTGGAAGTGCGTTTTTCCGCACTTCCGGTTTGCCGGTGGGAACCCTCGCGTGCCGGCCACTATGGCTCCGCGTGCCACCTGTGGCACGCGTGCCATAGGTTCGCCACCACGGGTATAGGATCTCCTGCTTGAGCAGGGGGCTGGACTAGAAGACCTCCAAGGTCCCTTCCAGCTGTATTCTGATTGTGATTCATCCAAGAAGCTTCTTCAGCTCTAACTGGATGGTGGGGAATTATAAAGCGGTAGTAATATTTCACGTGTATTATCTTTCACGTGTAACTTAACAGAAGGACACAAAGAGTGATCACATAACCCCAGGACAACCGTCATAAATATGAACCAGTGGCCAAGCCTCCAAATTTTGATCATGTGATCATGGGGGGATGCTACAACATTCCTAAGTGTGAAAAATAATCATAAATGACTTTTTTTCCCTGTGTTGTTGTAACTTTGAAGGGTCACTAAACAAATCGTTGTAAGGCAAGGACTATCTGTAATTATTTACCAGCAAAAAAACCCCTTCCTATAGCGTAATCAGTTGATTTATTTTACATACGGGGAAAAAATATGCATGCAGAAGCTCTAGTTACTTCAGAATACAGGTTTCTAAGAATAAACTCAGAATAAATAGATTCCACCTCACAGATTTCATGCCATACACCTGGGATCTTAATATTATGTCTCATCAAGGATTTTTTTTAACTGTTATATGTGCTTCTTGCTCTTATTGTTCCCTGCAGAAATGTGCTGTAATTATATCCTGTATTTCCAAAATCAGTTTTCTCAGCATTTCCCAATGTCTGTAACTTTATGAGTTTGCGACTCAAATTCATGTTATTTTGGAGTCACTAGGAAGTGGGGATGGTGGAAGGTGATGACCTTGATGCTGGCAGAACTTGGTTGTTTTCTTTTTTCTTTTTTAATTTTTTTATTATTTTTCTTCATTAAACATCTGAATATTTTGATACAGATCTACACCCTTTTTTACAACATTGTTATATCTCAATTATGCACATTAAATCGTAAATTTACAGTCTCTTCTGTCTTTGTTTTCTTCTCACGTTGTCACACAGTCTTTCCTCTTTTTTTAATCCAGTTGTACCATCTAGTCCATGTTTTGTAGTATTCTGAGTTGCATTGTCCTTTGAGTTGAATAGTCAGCATGTCCATTTCAGCACATCTATATATTTTGTCCATTAGTATATTTTCTGGTGGGATTTGATTGTCTTTCCAATATTGTGCATATGTTATTCTTGCCGCAGTTGTAATATGTAGTATTAAATATTGTATATTTTTTGGATGTTGTTTTTCCATTATCCCCAGAAGGAAAAATTCTGGGGTGAATTCCATTGTTCTCTCAGTAATTTCTTGTAACCAGGCATGCACCTTTTTCCAGTAGCCCTTTGCTTCGGGACACAACCACCACACATGAAAGAAGGTACCTACGTCTTTTTTACATTTCCAGCAAGCTGAATTCATTTTTGGGTATATTTTGGCCAATCTTGATGGAGCTAAATGCCATCTATAAAACATTTTATAATAATTCTCTTTGTATGCTGTTGACTTAGTTATTTTGCAGTTTATATTCCATGTTTTCTCCCAGTCAGCTAAGTGTATGTTGTGGCCTACGTTTTTTGCCCATGCTATCAGAACTTGGTTGTTTTCTTGCGGACGTTTCATTACCCAGCTAAGGTAACATCATCAGTGCTGTTATTGCTTCTGTTACCTAGTTCAGGTAATGAAACATCTGCAAGAAAATAACTAGCAGTGTTCCGATATCTCGGGGGCTGCCATAAAGAAGAGGGGGTCAAGCTATTCTCCAAAGCATCTGAGGGTAGAACAAGAAGCAATGGGTGGAAACTAACCAAGGAGAGAAGCAACTTAGAACTAAGGAGAAATTTCCTGACAGTTAGAACAATTAATCAGTGGAACAGCTTGCCTCCAGAAGTTGTGAATGCTCCAACACTGGAAGTTTTTAAGAAGATGTTGGATAACCATTTATCTGAAGTGGTGTAGGGTTTCCTGCCTAAGCAGGGGGGTTGGACTAGAAGACCTCCACGGTCCTTCTATATTCTATATTCTATATTCTATTCTATATTCTATATTCTATATTCTATATTCTATATTCTATATTCTATATTCTATATTCTATATTCTATATTCTATATTCTATATTTATGATGGTGAACCTATGGCACGCGTGCCACAAGTGGCATGCAAAGCCATATCAGTGGGCACGTGAGCTCAGGTCCGGCATGCATGTGTGCGCCGGCCAGCTGATTTTCGGGCCTTCTGGGCCCACTGGGAGTCCGAAATTCCACGAGGGGACACACGTGCGTGCAAGATTTTGGCGCGATTTTGCTTCCGCGCATGCACAGAAGCAAAATCTCACCAAAATTTCTCTCGCGCGTGTGTCCCCTCATGAGATTTCGGCGCGATTTTGCTTCCGCGCATGAGCAGAAGCAAAATCAACCCAAAATCACCAGAAAAAAATGGTGACGCGCGCGGTGGATTGCACAAATTGCGCAATTGGCCACTCCCTATCAGAGCTGCGCACTGGGCAGCTCCGGCAGGAACCCATCTCTGCCTTGTAAGATTCATCATCAGAATTGGAAGGGACCTTGGAGGTCTTCTAGTCCAACCCCTTGCTTAGGCAGGAAATCCTATACCGTTTCAGACAAATGGTAGTCCAATCTCTTCTTAAAAACTTCCAGTGTTGGAGCATTCACAAGTTCTGGAGGCAAGTTGTTCCACTGATTCATTGTTCTAACTGTCAGGAAATTTCTCCTTAGTTTTAGGTTGCTTCTCTTCTTGATTAGTTTCCATCCATTGGTTCTTGTCTCACCTTCTAAAGAATAGAATGGAATGGAATGGAATGGAATGGAATGGAATGAAATGGAATAGAATAGAATAGGATAGAATAGAATAGAATAGAATAGAATAGAATAGAATAGAATAGAATAGAATAGAATAGAATATATGGAATAGAATGGAAGGGAAGGGAAGGGAAGGGAAGGGAAGGGAAGGGAAGGGAAGGGAAGGGAAGGGAAGAGAATGGAATGGAATGGAAGAGAAGAGAAGAGAAGAGAAGAGAAGAGAAGAGAAGAGAAGAGAAGAGAAGGGAAGGGAAGGGAAGGGAAGGGAAGGGAAGGGAAGGGAAGGGAAGGGAAGGGAAGGGAAGAGAAGAGAAGAGAAGAGAAGAGAAGAGAAGAGAATAGAAGAGTTGGAAGGGACCTTGGAGGTCTTCTAGTCCAACCCCTTGCTTAGGCAGGAAATCCTATACCATTTCAGACAAAAGGTTGTCCAATCTCTTCTTAAAAACTTCCAGTGTTGGAGCATTTACAACTTCTGGAGGCAAGTTGTTCCATTAATTCATTGTTCTAACTGTCAGGAAATTTCTCCTTAGTTTTAGGTTGCTTCTCTTCTTGATTAGTTTCCATCCATTGGTTCTTGTCTCGCCTTCTAAAGAATAGAATAGAATAGAATAGAATAGAATAGAATAGAATAGAATGGAATGGAATGGAATGGAATGGAATGGAATGGAATGGAATAGAATAGAATAGAGTAGAGTAGAAAATATGGAATGGAATGGAATGGAATGGAATGGAATGGGAAGGGAAGAGAAGAGAAGAGAAGAGAAGAGAAGAGAAGAGAAGAGAAGAGAAGAGAAGAGAAGAGAAGAGAAGAGAAGAGTTGGAAGGGACTTTGGAGGTCTTCTAGTCCAACCCCCTGCTTAGGCAGGAAACCCTACACCACTTCAGACGAATGGTGGTCCAATCCCTTCTTAAAAATCTCCAGTGCTGATTCCTTAAGTCCAATGAAAGTTTGCATTTGCAAATAACATTCAGCTTTAGTGGCTGCTGGAAAAAAATCCACAAAACAACAACAACAACATTGTTCAGCTCCTGAGAAAGAACATGTGTTTACTTTCACAATGGAATTGTCCCCTCTCCATCCTTGCTTTTGTGAATCCTTAAACTGCCATTCTCAAACACCGCTTCAAATGCAGCCTAAGACCTCACTACAAAGCCTAAGAATAACAATAAGAAGGCATAGTTTGCATGATTCATCCAAGCACAGTTTTTGAAAACTCGCAAGCACATTTTATAGGGAGTGAAAAAAATGTAGTTTCTGATAATTTCCTTCAGTTCTGAGTTTAAAAAACGTCTCCGAGGACTCCCCTCCCCTTCTCCCCTCCCCTTCCCCCCCATCAGAAAAGCAGTTATCATAAAATGATTGTCAGGATAGTTATGGAAATTTTATGAAATGAAAGGTGGTCGTTATTTTCCACACACCCCCAACCTTATGTTCCTTTGCACACACAACTTGATTGCGATTTCATTATTTCCAAGCTTCAACCGTCACAATACAAAAACAGTTGGCAAAGATTTAAAATGGCAGCTGTTGAGCAAAAGAGTCTTGAGGCACAATAAGAATTACGCGGGATGTTTAGAAGAATAGCAGACAAAAGAGAAGAAGAACAATGGTTAAAACAAAGAAGAGCAATCAAAGAAGACAAATTAGTTGCTAATCTTCAGGATGAATATATGAGCAATAATGAAACATGCTGATGAACAACAGATAGTTCTTGACTTACAATCTCTCACTTATTTATTTATTTATTTATTTATTTATTTATTTATTTATTTATTTATTTATTTATTTATTTATTTATTTATTTATTTATTTATTTATTTATTTATTTATTTATTTATTATTAGGTTCTTCTATACTGCCCTACTCCCTAAGGAGTCAGGGCGGCGTACAACATTTTAAAAGAACACTAAACAATAAACTTTCATTTAAAAACAATTTTAAAACATTAAAAAAGTTAAAAAGTTAAAAAACGTTCAACAACATACATACTGGGGGAGATCTCGGATAAAAACTAGTCTCAAACCCCTGCCTGCAGGAAGAGCCATGTCTTGACGGTTTTCCGGAAGGCTAGCAAGGTGGGGATGATTCGGATCTCTGGGGGAAGTTGGTTCCAGAGCACGCCCCCCCCCCCCCACAGAGAAGGCCCTCCCCCTAGGGCCTGCCAGTTGACATTGTTTGGCTGACGGAACCTGGAGGAGACCCACTGTGTGGGCCCTAACCGGTCGGAGGGAAGAATGAGGCAGAATGCGGTCCCGGAGGTAACCTGGTCCTAAGCCATGTAGGGCTTTAAAGATGATGATCAACACCTTGAATTGTACCCGGAGACCGATGGGCAGCCAATGCAACTGGTGGAGTATGGGTGTTATGTGGGTGTATCTTGAAACACCCACCACAGCACGCGCAGCCACATTTTGCACCAGCTGGAGTCTCCGAATACACTTAGTGACCGTTCGAACTTACAACAGCACTGAAAAAAGTGACTTTTGATCATTTTTCACACTTATGACCGTTGCAGCATCCCCGTGGTCACGTGATCAAAATTCAGACGCCGGGCCACTGGCTCATATTTATGACGGTTGCTGTATCCTGGGGTCACACGATCACATTTTGGGACCTTCTGGTGAGCAAAGTCCATGAGGAAGCCGGATTCACTTAACAACCAGGTTACGAGCTTAAGAACTGCAAGGATTTGCTTAACAACTGTGGCGAGAAAGGTTGTAAAATGGGGAGAAACTCACTTAGCAACCGTCTCTCTCTTGGCAACGGAAATTTTGGCCTCAGTGGTGGTCATAAGCCGAGGACTACCCGTAGGCAAGGATTCACAGCAGGGTGAAGCTAAGCAGATGTCTATGAAGGTCCTTCTTTGACGAAGGGCATCTATTAAGGTTCTACATTTAGGCAAGGAAAACAACATGCACAGGTACCGTATATGTGGTACCTTGCTCAACAGTAGTAACTGTGAGAGGAACTTTGGAGTCCTAGTGGACAACCATTTAAATATGAGCCAGCAGTGTGCAGAAGCTGCCAAAAAAGCCAACACAGTTCTAGGCTGCATAAACAGAGGGATAGAATCAAGATCACATAAATTAATACCACTTTATAATGCCTTGGTAAGACCACACAGAATATTGCATTCAGTTTTGGTCGCCACGATGTAAAAAGGATGTTGAAACTCTAGAAAGAGTGCAGAGAAGAGCAACAAAGATGATTAGGGGACTGGAGTCTAAAACATATGAAGAACGGTTGCAGGAACTGGGTATGTCTAGTTTAATGAAAAGAAGGACCAGGGGAGACATGATAGCAATCTTGAATATCTCAGGGGCTGCCACAAAGAAGAGGGAGTCAAACTATTCTCCAAAGCACCTGAGGGTAGAACAAGAAGCAAAGGGTGGAAACTAATCTAGGAGAGAAGCAACTTAGAACTAAGGAGAAATTTCCTGACAGTGAGAACAATTAATCCGTGGAACCTCCAGAAGTTGTGAATGCTCCAACACTGGACGTTTTTAAGAAGATGTTGGATAACCATTTGTCTGAAGTGGTGTAGGGTTTCCTGCCTAGGCAGGGGGTTGGACTAGAAGACCTCCAAGGTCCCTTCCAACTCTGTTGTTATTATTATAAATCTCACCAGGCTCAAGGTTGACTCAGCCTTCCATCCTTCCGAGGTTTGAGGTGAAATGAGGACCCAGATTGTTGGGGGCAATATGCTGAACTCTGTAAACCGCTTAGAGAGGGCTGTAAAGCACTATGAAGCGGTATATAAGTCTTAGTGCTATTGCTATTACAATTGCTAGAAAGCTTTAGCAGGAGAAGTAGAGTCAAGGTTGTGAATGCTCCAACACTGGAAGTTTTTAAGAAGATGTTGGATAACCATTTGTCTGAAGTGGTGTAGGGTTTCCTGCCTAGGCAGGGGGTTGGACTAGAAGACCTCCAAGGTCCCTTCCAACTCTGTTGTTATTATTATAAATCTCACCAGGCTCAAGGTTGACTCAGCCTTCCATCCTTCCGAGGTGGGTAAAATGAGGACCCAGATTGTTGGGGGCAATATGCTGAACTCTGTAAACCGCTTAGAGAGAGCTGTAAAGCACTATGAAGCGGTATATAAGTCTAAGTGCTATTGCTATTACTGTTGCTAGAAAGCTTTAGCAGGAGAAGTAGATAGCCTTCATTCCGGCTGATGAGACTCTGGGGTCTATTGGCTTGTTGCTGTGGGAAACGGGACATTAAACTTGTTAAACGCTTCCTCTGATCCAGTTTTGGCCTTATGTCTGAGCTAGCAAGAACTGGTGGCATTATGAACAGATTTCTCTAGATTGGGTTATCCCTAGGAGACCGTCTCACAGCGAGAGAAATATAGTGGTGCTTTTAGCTTATTGTTTGTTTGAGCTTCTTGGCCCAGCGTAGGAGATTTTTATGGCAGGGAGATGAAACCTCGCACACAGAAACACAGTGAGATTGTCAGGGCTCCGAATGGCTTATGGCAGTAAATAGACAGTCCCAAAGTATATAAGGAAGAGAAGAGAAGAGAACAAAGAGGGATGGATATCGTGGAATGGAACTATTCCACAACATTATTGCAAAAGTCAAAGAGGGAAAGGAGAGGGAGATAAAATATATTATGCATGATCCGTCCTCGTTCTTCAATGACATACATTCCCCAATACACAAACATATATGTACACACACTTATACTGTGTGTGAGAGTGTGTGTGTGCATATTTTGTGTGTACACATATACACACACATATATTCACACACAAAACCCCATGAAACAGATAGACTCCCTCCCTCCCTCCCTCTCTCTCCCTCTCTCTCTCTCTCTCTAAGAGAGGGAGGGAGAGAGATGAAGGGAGGGAGGGAGGGAGGGAGGGAGGGAGAGAGAGAGAGAGAGAGAGAGAGAGAGAGAGAGAGAGAGAGAGAGAGAGAGAGAGAGAGAGAGAGAGAGAGAGAGAGAGAGAGAGAGAGAGAGAGAGAGAGAGAAATGACAATTGGCCCAAACCAATAAAAGGAAATTTAACACAGAGAAAAGTAAAATTCTGCACCTAGGCAAGAAGAATCAAAAATACACATACAAACTGGGCGAAACCACACTCAATAGCAGTGATTGCGAGAGGGATCTTGGAGTCCCGGTAGACAGCCAACTAAATATGAGCCAGCAGTGTGCAGCAGCAGCCAAAAAGGCCAATGCAGTCCTGAGCTGCATAAATAGAGGGATACAATCAAGGACCAGAGAGGTACTAGTACCACTCTATAAAGCCTTGGTCAGACCACACCTAGAGTACTGCATCCAGTTTTGGTCACCACACTACAAAAAAGACATTGAAACTCTAGAGAAAGTGCAGAAGAGACCAACCAGGATGATAAAGGGTCTGGAAAATAAAACATACAAAGAGCGGTTGCAGGAACTGAGCTTGGCCAGTCTGGCGAAGAGAAGGACCAGGGGTGACATGATAGCAGTGTTCCAATACTTGAGGGGCGGCCACAGAGAGGAGGGGGTCAGGCTGTTCTCTATGGCACCAGAAAGCCAAACAAGGAATAATGGATGGAAGCTGACCAAGGAGAGATTCAACCTGGAAGTGAGGAGAAACTTTCTGACGGTGAGAGCGATCAACCAGTGGAACAGCTTGCCAGCGGAGGTTGTGAGAGCCCCAACACTTGCGACCTTCAAGGAGAGACTGGACTGACACCATGATGGCTATGATCTCATTATAGTTTAATGATAAACTTCCGTTCTACATGCATCCATACATATAGAACAGAGTTGGAAGGGATCTTGGAGGTCTTCTAGTCCAACCCCCTGCTCAAGCAGGAGACCCTATACCATTTCAAACAAGTGACTGTCCAGTCTTTTCTTAAAATTCTCCAGTGATGGAGCATCCACAACTTCTGAAGGCAACCTGTTCCACTGGTTAATTGTCCTCACTGTTAGGAAGTTTCTCCTTAATTCCAGGTTGCTTCTTTCCCTTGATTAGTTTCCATCCGTTGCTTTTTGTCCTGCCTTCAGGTGCTTTGGAGAATAGCTTGACCCCACTCCTCTTTGTGGCAGCCCCTCAAATACTGGAAGACTGCTATCATGTCATCCCTAGTCCTTCTTTTCTCCAGACTAGCCATACCAAATTCCTATACAGGTAGTCTTCAACTTACAACCACAACTGAGCCCAAAATTCATGTTGCTAACAAATGTCTCACTTAACAACATACGTTTTGGGCTCAGTTGTGGCCATACGTCGAGGACTACCTGTACTGCAGCTCCTTCCAATTTATCGGTTGTGGTGGGATTTCGGGTCAATAAGAGATATGCTGTACTAAAGTTGAGAAATTCTGTTTGCATTTACTGCCATCTATCTTTCTGGCAGTTTTGAATAGAGGTTTTTAAAATATGCTCTTATCTGCTGTTTAGGTGATTGATAATCACTTTATTTAGCTAAAAATTCTGAAAGCCAGCAACATGGTGATGACAGTATAAATATACCGTGTTTTTTTTTAAAAAAGCAAGATTCTCTCATCCCCCCCAACCCCATCCTCACCTATTATTTAAGATCAGAGAGTCTTGGCAGACTGGGTTTTCAGAAAGTCTGAAGGAGACAGGGAGTACGGTGGGTCAATTAGCCAGGAGATTGTGAGTTCTAGTCCTGCCTTAGGCATGAAAGTTGGCTGGTGTGGCTGGGTGGCTTTGGGCCAATCACCAGGCAACTGTGAATTCTAGTCCTGGCTTAAGCATGAAGGTCAGCTGACTATCTATCATCTATTTTTCTATTTATCCTTCGATCTTTTATGTCTGTCTGTCTGTCTGTCTGTCTGTCTGTCTGTCTGTCTGTCTGTCTGTCTGTCTGTCTGTCTCTATCTATCTATCTATCTATCTATCTATCTATCTATCTATCTATCTATCTATCTATCTATCTATCTATCTATCTATCTATCTATCTATCTCTGATCTCTCTCTCTCTCTTTCTGTATCTCTATCTCATCTCTCTCTCTTTCTCTCTCTCTATCTTCTCTCTCTCTCTCTCTCCCTCTCTGTCAGGCAGTGATTTTATGTTGCCTGTTACATGTATATGCAGGGAGATGCATCCCTATCAAATATAATGGTTTATTCCTGAGCACGTGATTAATATGTTCCTAGTACGCATGTGTACATTCCATTCTTTCGATCTTTCCTTTTGTCTTCTGCTTCTGCACGAAGCAACACCTATGTTTATAGCCAGGATGTGATTTATTATTTTTGTAACGAAATAAATATCTTATACCTTAGCATTTGAACTGCGGTTTATTTTGATAATGTCAGAGTTTCAGGAAAAGATTCATTTCGCCTCTGATGAGAGTAATTCTTATCTTAACACTCTCCCTATCTCTCTCTCTTTATTCATCTCTTTCTCTCTATATATCTCTCTCTCTACCTCTGTCTGTCTCTGTCTCTGTCTCTGTCTCTCTCTGTCTCTCTGTCTCTGTCTGTCTGTCTGTCTGTCTGTCTGTCTGTCTGTCTGTCTGTCTGTCTGTCTGTCTGTCTGTCTCTCTCTCTCTCTCTCTCTCTCTCTCTCTCTCTCTCTCTCTCTCTCTCTCTCTATCTATCTATCTATCTATCTATCTATCTATCTATCTATCTATCTATCTATCTATCTATCTATCTGATCTATCTATCTCATCTCTCTCTCTTTCTCTCTCTCTATCTTCTCTCTCTCTCCCCCTCTCCCTATCTCTCTCTTTATCCATCTCTTTCTCTCTATGTCTCTCTCTCTCTACCTCTGTCTGTCTCTGTCTCTGTCTCTGTCTCTGTCTCTGTCTCTGTCTCTCTCGCTATCGCTATCGCTATCGCTATCGCTCTGTCTGTCTGCCTATGTCTCTCTTGTTATTCTTAACCTACAGGGACCAAGAAAGAAAAAAAATAAATGCTTCAGTTTATATAGAACATAGAAAACTACTGAAAACAGTCGCAAGAAATTGATTCTCTAGTGCTTTTTATAGATCTCTCACAACAGAGCTAAAGAAATTTAGTGACTTTAGTTGTTTTCACAACAGGCCTCATAAAGTCATTCGTTGGAGTTTCCTATAGTTTATTACAGGATAGGGGGACTTTGAAATCAGGATAAAAAAACTGGGAAAAGCACATACAGATCACTGCTCTTTTGCAGTACAGGTGGTCCTTGGCTTACAACAGTTCATTTAGTGACCATTTAAAGTTACGACGATACCCAAAAAAGTGACTTATGACCATTTTTTACACTTAACAACTGTTGCAGCATCCACACATGGTCACATGATCAAAATTCAGATGCTTGGCAACTGATTCATATTTACGACGGTTGCAGTGTCCCGGGGCCGTGTGATCCCCTTTTGCGACTTTCTGACAAGCAAAGTCAATGGGGAAGCCAGATTCACTTAACAACCGCGTTACTAATTTAACAACTGCAGTGATTCACTTAACAACTGTGGTAAGAAAAATCATAAAAGGGAGCAAAGTTCACTTAACAAATGTTTCGCTTCACAGCAGAACTTTTAGACTCAATTGTGGTTGCAATTCAAGGACTATCTGTGTTAGATAAACTGTTTATAAGTGAGTACCATGTAAAGGGGCTGGGTTTCTTAGGGAGACCAAATGAAGTGTCTGTTCATACTCAGCTTCCGCACAACTTAACTTCAACTTTACAAATTTTCTGTAAACCATGAAGTTGAAGCATTTAGAGATAAGCATGATTTATGTTTGGGCATTTTAGTTGTGCCTTTCTTTCTACTCTGGACAGGTGCTCAAGTTGGCTAATAAAACCTTAGACACAATAACAAATTATATAAACAAAACAAAATACAATTTAAAAGTAGTTTGCTATTGGGTTGGGGTTTTTTTCAGAAATCCTTTCTCGACGTTCTAGTCTAACATCCATCCATCCATCCATCCATCCATCCATCCATCCATCCATCCATCCATCCATCCATCCATCATCCTTCTATCATATCTATCATTTATCCATCATATATCACATATCCATCAACTATCTCATATTTATTCTATCTATTCTACCATCTATCTTTTTCTTTCTTTCTTTCTTTCTTTCTTTCTTTCTTTCTTTCTTTCTTTCTTTCTTTCTTTCTTCCTTCCTTCCTTCCTTCCTTCCTTCCTTTTTTTCTTTCTCTTTCTTTCTCTCTCTCTCTTTATCTCTCTCTCTTTCTTTCTTTCTTTCTTTCTTTCTTTCTTTCTTTCTTTCTCTTTCTTTCTTTCTTTCTTTCTTTCTTTCTTTCTTTCTTTCTTTCTTTCTTTCTTTCTTTCTTTCTTTCTTCCTTCCTTCCATTTTTCTTTCTCTTTCTTTCTCTCTCTCTCTTTCTCTCTTCTTTCTTTTCTCTCTCTCTCTCTTTCTCTCTCTCTCTTTCTCTCTCTCTCTTCTTTCCTTCTTTCTCTCTTTCTTTCTCTCTCTTTCTCTCTCTCTCTCTTTCTTTCTTTCTTCCTTCCTTCCTTCCTTCCTTTTTTTCTTTCTCTTTCTTTCACTCTCTCTTTCTCTCTTCTTTCTTTTTTCTTTCTCTCTCTCTTTCTCTCTCTCTCTTTATCTCTCTCTTCTTTCTTTATTTCTTTATTTCTTTATTTCTCTTTCTTTCTTTCTTTCTTTCTTTCTTTCTTTCTTTCTTTCTTTCTTTCTTTCTTTCTTTCTTTCTTTCTTTCTTTCTTTCTTTCTTTCTTTCTTTCTTTCTTTCTTCCTTTTTCCTTCCTTCCTTCCTTCCATTTTTCTATCTCTTTCTTTCTTTCTCTCTCTCTCTCTCTTTATCTCTTCTTTCTTTTTTTTCTCTCTCTTTCTCTCTCTCTCTTTCTCTCTCTCTCTTCTTTCCTTCTTTCTCTCTTTCTTTCTCTCTCTTTCTTTCTTTCTTTCTTTCTTTCTTTCTTTCTTTCTTTCTTTCTTTCTTTCTTTCTTTCCTTTCTTTCTTTCTTTCTTTCTTTCTTTCTTTCTTTCCTTCAAATCAGTGTTTACTCCTGGAAATTGCCTGGATAAATCCCTGCCGTTTTCTTGACAAGATTTCAGAAATGTTTTGCTCTTGCTTTCTTCCCAAGGCTGACAAACAGTGCTTGGTCCAAAATCTCCCATGTGATTTTGTGCCTTAGCAGGACTGGAACTCACTCCCAGTTCTGGCCTTGTGTCTTAACCAAAAGACCAAACTGGCTCTCTTATCTATCTGCCAATAGTTTTCTGAGATGTTTACAATAAACCACGCTAAAAGATACAGCAAATAAAAGCAGATGCAATAAAATCAAATAGGATGCAAAATGAAAACAGTATATACACGGGGCGCTAGCAAAGCGGTTGTTGGAAGAAATATCCATCTGGGTCAGTTCCAAGCTGGGAGAAAGACAATGGAAAAATGGAGGCTGATTGGAAAGAAGGTTTAAGGATGTACAGAACCACCAAGCACATGGTTCTGGTGCAGCTGACAAAATGGAGTTGAGAGAGAGGGGTTTTTATACCTTCTCTTGGGCTTTGAACTTGAGCTTCCTGTTCCTGTGCAAGAACATGTATTCTACTGGCTGTTGTCAGACTCCCATGGGGCCATGTAGGGGTTATGTAGGGGTCACAGCTGGCTCTATAGGCAAAGTACAAATCCTAGGTGTTTGTCTGAGATAAGTTTGGTTGAAGTTTGGAGGGTGATACAATAATTCCTATTATGGCTTAATGGCTTTGCCATGTGTTGGCTCTTGGGTGAGGGCTAATCTGCCTTTGTTCAGACTTTGCTGCAGGCAGTAATGGATTACCAAATCTGCATTATCAAAAGCTGCCCCAGCTCAGTATCTGCTTGGGGGGCAGGGAGCTGGGGCTCTGAGATTCTGTCTCCCTTAAGATTTTTTATTTCTCTTTTAGGGGACATATTTTATCCTGCCTTTTTAAAATATTCCTCACAATATTTCATTCTGTGGCTGTGGATATTGCCCCCCAGGGATTATGTCGACTGTCCCTCCTTGGTTCTCGGGGGAGAAAAATTGACTCCCTCAGAACGGGTTAGCAATTTGGGTGTCCTCCTAGACCCACAGCTAAAATTGGAGCAACATCTTTCAGCTGTGGCTAGGGGGACCTTTGCACAGATCTGTCTTGTGCACCAATTGCGACCCTACTTGGAGAGGGAGGCTTTGCTCACAGTCACTCATGCCCTTGTCACCTCACGGCTGGACTACTGTAACGCGCTCTACATGGGGCTACCCTCAAAGAGCATCCGGAGACTGCAATTGGTACAGAATGCAGCTGCGCGAGCTGTGGTGGGTGTGCCGAGATACACCCACGTAACACCCATTCTCCACCAGCAGCATTGGTTGCCTATTAGTCTCCGATCGCAATTTAAGGTGTTGGTTTTAACCTTTAAAGCCCTACATGGCTCAGGACCAGGTTACCTCCGGGACTGCATCCTACCACATTCCTCCCTACGACCAGTTAGGTCCCACAGAGTGGGCCTCCTCCAGGTCCCATCGGCCAAACAATGTCGGTTGGTGGGGCCACGAGGGAGAGCCTTCTCTGTGGGAGCCCCGTCCCTCTGGAACCAACTCCCACCAGAGATCCAGACTATCCCCACTCTACTGGCCTTCCGTAAAGCCGTAAAAACATGGCTCTTCCGGCAGGCGGGGTGAAAAAGAAGAGCAGATTCCCCCATGTATGAATGTTTTTTTAAAATAATGTTCTTTTTAAACTGTTATTATTGTTTTTATTGCATTGTTCTTATCTATGTTGTACGCCGCCCTGAGTCCTACAGGATTGGGCGGCTTATAAGAACGTTTATTAAATTAAATTAAATTCTTCTAGGAGGGGTGTGTGGCTTCCCACATGGTCATTTCAGTGGTGGGTTCCTACCGCTGCGGTCCACTCTATAGCACCGGTAGCAGCCCGCTGGTGATGTCACAGTACCGGTGCGGTCAGTTGCCAATGACTGGGCACTGCCATTAAAAAATTTTTTTTTAAATTTTTTTTAAAAATTCTTCTGCGCATGCCCAGAAGCCGAGCTTCTGGCACTGCGCATGCGCTGCCTTCCTACCCCATAGTGAGTCCAAGCAGGGGAGGATGGCTGAGGGAGCGCGTGAGATGCTGAAAGAACGGGCGGCAGGAGCTATCTCCATTCCCCTCCCTTCAGCAGTCCGAGAAGCCACGAACGTGCGGTGATGATCCTAGGCATTTTCGCATGTTTGAGGCTTCTCGAGCTGCTGAGGGGAGGGGGAATGGGCGGCAGGAGCCTAGGATCATCGAATGGGGAGAAGCATTCAGGCCGGACGGAGACTCCTAGAAGAACCGCTGCCGCAGTCTTGCTGCTCCCACTGCGGGGGTCTGCGTTGCGGGTGGGCAATGTCCCTCTGCTTCTCCAGCTGCTGCCAAGCTCCCGAGGCCACGCCCACCCGGTCACATGGCTGGCAAGCCACACCCACAAAATAAGCCATGCCCACAGAGTGGTAGTAAAAAAATTAGGAACCCTCCCCTGGGTCATTTGTATTTCCAGTCCAACGAGAAGCATCTCACGGCGGAAGGAGTCAAACTGGACAGGGCTGAGGTCGAAGCATAACAAATATCCCAAGAACCAGCGCAAAATCCAATCCCCAATGCGATTAACCCAAAACCAGCCAGCTCGCTATTTATTTGTCATTTATTGCATTTAGATAGATTGGATCAAGAATGATGAAACGGACTCATCCAGGGAGCTCCACACTTGATGGGGATTTAACCATTATATTACACCTGCACATTAAACATCATGACAGCTTAAGCACACACTTTCCCCCAAAATGTCAGGGAATTCAAAATTTCAGCAGCTGCCTCATCAAACAGAGCATGGATAAAAGAGCTGGAAGGAGAGCTCGATCTTCCCTATGGCAAAGATTAAGGGATACTTAGCAGAATAGTAGAATAATAGAGCTGGAAAGGACCTCGGAGGTCTTCTAGTCTAACCCCCTGCTCTAGAAGGAGACGCCATGATGATGTTTGTCCATCGTATTCGAAGAGGACCTTAACATCTATCATAGACCTGAGTCGCCTGTGTGCAGGTGCGCAGCTAAAGCTCCCAGTGTATCCACACCTGCTGCTTTGTCGCTCACCCATCGCCACAGGACTTTTCACAGATCTTGTGGGGGGGATGTCAAGACTTGCGCGTGAATTGGATTAAAGTGAGGGAGAGGTGCGCATAGTCAGCCTCACTCTCTCTTCCCAGATTCCATCTTGCTCCAAATAGCAGGACAAGAGTCGAGACAGTTGGAGATGGGCTGGGCGCAGTGGTTGACCAGGGCATCTTCCGTGTCTTGCCGTGCTCTTAGCGTACCACATCGCTTGCAGAGACCGCCTTTGTGACCGTTGTCCTATTCTAATAGATTTCATCCGCTCAGTCCGCCAGAATCTGTCTTCACATGCTCGGGATAGACAAGTCCCTATCTCACCGAAGGTCAATGACCCAACGGCTACTCTCAACCTGGTTTAGTCAGCCTGTTGAAGCTGTTGCCCGGGGTGTGGCCGCTGCGCATGCTACAGCTGCTAGGAGCCACAGGTGAGAGCTGAGTGACAAGTGGGGACCAAAGGTGAACGAGCTGCCCTAAAAGCTGCCCTAAAATGAGTTGCCGTAAAAGGACACGACAGGCCCCTACACTAGAGGTTATACCCTTCCCTGAACATCCCATACACCCCAGGAGACGCCATACCATTTAGGACAAGTGGTCCTTCAATCTGTTCTTGTAAACCTCCAGTGATGAGACAGACAGACAGACAGACAGAAGACAAACAGCCAGCCAGACACATAGATAGAAAGATAGACAGACAGACAGAGAGCTGAAGGGCCAATGAGACGGAGAGAATAACAGAATAACAGAGTTTGAAGGGACCGTGGAGGTCTTCTAGTCCAACCCCCTGCGCAGGCAGAAGACCCTAGAATCAGGACGTGAAACCCCGGACAAGCTCCCACTATAAACATCTGCATCAATTTCTCTGCATCCTGCTCCTAAATGCAAAGTGTTTTGCTTTTAGGAATAAATGTTTCTTCTTTCCTCACAGCTGCCTGGATCTCATTTTTATTTATTCTTGGGCAGCCCCAAATTATTCTTCCTTCAAAAGGGTGACTGCTCTCACCATTAGGACATTTCTCCTTAGTTCTAAGTTGCTTCTCTCTTTGATGATTCCAATCCATTGTTTCTTGTCTCACCCTTCAAGGTGTTTTGGAAAATAGTTTGCCTGCCTCATCTTTCCGACAGCCGCTCAAATTTCCCCAACCTAGAACTAAAGAGAAATTTCCTGACAGTTAGAACAATTAACCATTGGAACGACTTGGCTCCAGAAGTTGTGAATGCTCCAACTTTGGAAGTTTTTAAGAAGAGATTGGATAGCTCTTTGTCTGAAATGGGATAGTATCAGAGTTTTTTTGCAGAAAAATCAATTTCCAGAAGCACTCACAGATGACTGATTCAGCTGGATTCATTAACTTCTTTATAAACATAATATAGAGTGGACAGAGTTCAGAGTGGACTGAGAGTACAGAGTGGGCTAAGCCACGCCCAGCCTTAAGCTTAAGTTTTCAGTTTCGATTCTCTGCACAGACTCAGATGTGTTTAGCTCCCATTGGCTGATTTAGTTGCTATGCCTATTCATTGGCTGACCTTGTTACCATTGGCTCTCCCAGTTCATGAATATCTTAAAAGATAGGTTTTCCTACCAGAGCAGGGGGTTGGACTAGAAGACCTCCGAGGTCCCTTCCAGCTCTGCCATTCTGTTAGGTGTGACTAAATACTGGAACACAATCAGAAATGAACTCCACTGTTACTGTTCTTCCTGTCATCTGCAGATTCTGCTGGAAACATTAGATCCCTTGTCCATCAACTGAAATAAACAGTTCTCGTAAACAGGCCCAGAAAAAAAAACACCTCTATAAATCATAGCTGTCAGAAAAGCTGGCATTGTGGCCAAAGACAGAAATCAATCTGAAACTCATTAGTTTGTTTGACAAGTGCTTAATCTTGCATTGTTTAATGCCAATCGGGACGAGGTTGGCGGAACAGAATCAGCCCCAATGTTAGCTGGGTTTCCCATTACAGAATGTAATGAACAATAAAAATAAAAAAAACCAACCAAGCCCGCTTCCAACTTAATCTTGTTCTCACCCCTTTTCCCTTTCATTCTTTCTTGTTCAGTAGATTTTAAAAAGAGGATCAATGACTTTTGGAGTTTTCCCTCCGGTTCATAGAATCAATACATCATTGTTACCGCAGTCAATAATTTTCGGAGTCATGCTAGTAAAATTTGCCTCCGCTGTTCAGCAGGGAGGATACATTAAACGGGGCCAACAGATTAAAATATGCCTTCTATTGTTGGGTGAGATAGCCAATAGAACAGGGGCCGGATAAGTTTGAACATGTGTCAAACTCAAGGCCTTGGGCCCGGATCTGGCCAGTGGGATGCTTAGATCTGGCCTGCGGAACCGCCCTGGAAACAGTAAAAGACTGGCCTGCAGTGCAGAAGTGGGTTCCTACCGGTACGCTCTTACCTGTTGGTTGCCGCAGAACCAAAGAAGCCGGTGGCATTCGCGGTGCGGGGCTTCCCCTGCCCACTTTCCCCCGCCCGCCTAGATACCGCCATTTGTGTTCTTTTGCCCTCTGCGCATGCGCAAAGCGTTCTGCTTGTGCAGAGGGCAAAAGAACGCAAATGGCGGGGTCCATGCGGGCGGGGGAAAGCGGGCGGGGAAAGCCCCGCACCGCGAATGCCACCGGCTTCTTCGGTTCTGTGGCGACCAACAGATAAGAGCGTACCGGCAGGAACCCACCTCTGCTGCAGTGCCTTTGCCAGCAAAAACAGAGCTCAGGAGGGCTGCGTATGACCTTCCTGAGCTCCGTTTTCACTGGCAGGGGATTGCAGGAGGCTGTCGCAGCCGAAAACAGGAGGCCATTTTCTCTGGCAGAGCACTTGGACCGCCACAGGCGCCCCTGACATGAGTGATGTCGAGCTGGCCACGCCCACCCCGGCCCCTCAAGATCAAGCACAACCCTGATGCAGCCCTCAATGGAATCGAGTTTGACACCCCTGCAATAGAAGGGGGAAAAAGCTGGAAGGATGCTAGTTTGTAGGAGGGTAAACTGCTAAAATGCTACAGGCAAAGTATCCTTGTCACGATGTGAATATTGCCAGTTGAGCCTCTCTACCATATTTCTGGATTTACTGTATTTTCTAATCAAGCAGACATGTGACATGTATTACTGCACATGTGTGCATTCCAGGAGTCTCCTCCTTTCCTTCTTCTCCTGTGAGCCTCGCCCGAGGCAGACGTGAATTCTTAGCTGGAACAATGTAGCTTATTTAAGGTTTATATTTTGTTACTTTTATACTGAAATAAATATTTTGTTAATTAGAATTAAATCTCAGTTTTATTTTCTAAGTAAGAATGACTTCAAGGAAGCAAGATCCTATATCACCTCTGATGGGAATACTTTCCTATCCTGTCAATCCTATTTCTCAGCAGGGTTGTTTTGATCCACAGTGAACAGAATACAGAGTTTCTAAACCAAAAGGAGAATTGACTGCATATTTGTGCATATTCACACACACAGAGATACATTAAAGTGCATACAGTTTTACTTTAGGAAATAGCACAGTCCAATAAACAGTCCAGGTCATACACGTTCAAATCAGTCAATAGCTAGAAGTACAAAGTCTTCATCTTACCAGTTTGTCTTTGTCAGTTACAGTAACAAAGACATCACAGCTTATAAACACAACAGAGAAGAATGTCAGAGAGAGAGAGGGTAAACTATGATCTCTAGCTCCCTCTTATGGCAACTTGCAACACAACAGCCAATCAGAAATAGCATACAGTTAAAGCTACATCACATCAATACAGTTAAACCTACATACATACATACATTGTTGGTTTATATATTGCCAACCCAACTGTTTGGACTTAGTCCTAACAGCGTTCTTACTTTGTGAAGGAA
This sequence comes from Diadophis punctatus similis, assembly GCA_023053685.1. Taxonomy (NCBI): domain Eukaryota; kingdom Metazoa; phylum Chordata; class Lepidosauria; order Squamata; family Dipsadidae; genus Diadophis; species Diadophis punctatus. Next base: position 895,457 of record JALIGW010000032.1, on the reverse strand, counting down.
AGTAAGTCTGCTTTAGTTGTTTCATATTTATTTATTGCACTCTCCCCCCCTTTTCTGTCTTTTGATCTTCGCCAACATCCCTCACAAAATCAAAGCAAATGTAGAAAGTGTAGGTATCATACAGGATCCAATCTGGGTCGGTCACCGTTTACTCTTCTTAGCTTTTGGACTCGTACTGGAGCCCATCCTCAGGAAACTTCTCTCTAGCCGAGCATGTGCTGTTCTGTGTGTGGTATTTTCTTTGTGTGTTGTAAGCGGCTTTTTAGATGTTGTTTGGGGTGTGTTGATGGCTGGTTTTTAAGTCACTAGCTGTCATTTGCTTGTGCTTGTCTGCCCAGCCATCGCCTTCTAAGTACTTGTTAGGCTAGTGGTAAATCAGCACTCCTGTTTTCCAGGCTTCAATCACTCCCCTGGCTGTTTTTGTGCCTGCTCGTCCAACAATCTTGGTAGCTGCAAAACTGGATGCAATATTCCAGGCACCGTTGTACTAAGGCTTTGTAAGGCAGTATTAGAACTTCACATGATCTTGATTCTACCCTTCTATTAATGCAGCCAAGGATTGCATTGCCATTTTTGGACTGCTGCCCAGCCACCACTTTCTAAGCAGGAGTGGTATTCAGCCAGTTCAGACCGGTTCGGGTGAACTGAATGCTAATTTTACATCTGGTTCACTGAAGTGGTAGTTGCAAGGACTGGCTGGCCCCACCCACCCCTCCCACCCCTCCCCTCCCATCCCAGGAGTCTCCATGCAGCACATTTTGGATGCCAGGTAAGTGCAGGGTGGAGGCTCTGGGATGGCAAAAAAAGGGCCTCCCGGAAGTTCTGGAAGTCTGAAAATGGGCCTGTTTCTGGCCTCCAGAGGGCCTCTGGAGCCTGGGGAGGCCGTTTTTGTCCTCCCAGAGGCTCGAGGAAAGCATCCAGAGCTTGGGGAGGCCAAAAACGCCTCCCCTGCCATGATGCAGGAGGCCAAGTAGGCCACGCCCACCATGGCCATGCCCACCGAGCAACTGGGCAGAGAACTGGCTGCTAAAATTGTTGAATCCCACCCCTGCATTCTAAGTAGTTGATAGGCTAGTGGTAGTGGTAGTGGTAGTGGTAAATCAGCATAGTGTGCTGTCCCACTCATACACAACACAGGTGTAAGGAGTCTTTATTAAGGCTTCTGAGCAGGGGTGGGTTGCTCTCTTACCTTGCTACCAGTGCGTTGCATGCACATCACCACGTTTCATGTGCATATGCGCTAGCTACGCGCATGCGCCCACGCACACAATTTTGCTTCCGCGCATGTGTGGAATCAAAATCCCGCCAAAATCTTGTGAGGGGACACGCACACGATTTTGACACTTTTTTGCTTTTGCACATGCGTGGAAGCAAAAAATCGCCGAAATCTCATGCGCGTGTCCCCCTTGCGAGAGTTCGGCGCGATTTGGCTTCCACGCATGTGCAGAAAGAAAAAAAAGGCCAGAAATGCTGGAAAAAAGATGGCGGCTCCTAGGGACCGGCAACTGACCGCACCGGGTTGGTAACATCTTTGTGATGTCACCATCCCACTGCTACCGGTGCGATAGAGTGAACTGCACGGGTAGGAACCCACCACTGCTTCTCAGCCTGAATTGTATTCCCCAGCAATTCCCTGTGCCGGCACCAGCTCAACCCCAAGGAGATTCACAGGCTACCCGAATGAATCCAATGCTAGTCCTCAAGTCCAGTCCGCTAGACAAAAGCAAGATAGCAATAGCCATAGCACTTATATAACGCTTCATCATGCTTTACGACCCTTTCTAAGAGATTTACAGAGTCAGCATGCAGGTAGTTCCCGACTGACGACTACAATTGAATCCAACATTTTTGTTGTTGAATGAGACATTAGTTAAGTGAGTTTTACCCCGTTGTACGACCTTTCTTGCCATGGTTGTTAAGCGAACCACAGCAGTTGATAAGTTAGTAACCCGGCTGTTAAGTGAATCTGGCTTCCCCATTGACTTTACTTGTCAGAAGGTCGAAAAAGGCTATCATGTGACCTTAGAATACAGCAATGGTCATAAATAAGAACCAGTGGCCAAGCGTCTGAATTTTGATCATGTGATCATGGGGATGCTGCAAAGGTCATAACTGTGAAAAATGGTCAAAGTCACATTTTTTCAGTGCCATTGTAACTTTGAACGGTCACCAGTGGTGGGTTCATACCGGTGCGGTCCAGTGCGTTGTTCCGGTAGGGACCCACCGATTGTGCAATTGGCGTGCGACGGCTCCGGTGCTGTCTTCGCCGGTCCGTCACGTGGTGCCATCTTTTTTCTGGAATTTTTGGGCTTTTTTTGCTTTCTGCGCATGCGTGGAAGCAAAATCGCGTGAGGGGATGCACGCACGTAGCGAGCGTGCGCACGTGCGAAACAAGATGATGCACACGCAGTGCACCGATAGGCAGGTAAGAGGAACCCGCCCCTGATGGTCATTAAATGTCCTTGGGAGTAGGGCGGCATAGAAGAACAATAAATAAATAAATAAATAAATGAACTGTTGTAAATAAAGGACTACCTGTGTTGCCTCCAAGAATCTGGGTCCTCATTTTACCAACTTCAGAAGGATGGAAGGCTGAGTCAACCTTGAGCCGCTCAGGATCGAACTGCTGGAGCCTGCAGTACTGCATTCTAACCACTGCACCACTATGGCTCCCAAGGCAAAGGCATGTTCTAAGACAAAATGTCAACCATCCCGTTGGCACATGGAGCAAAAAAACTACTGGGACAGTACTTTACCAAGAGGTAAAGAAATAAGAAGAAATAAGACCCAACCCGAAAATAAGCCCTAGCATAATTTTGTAAGCATGCTCCTAATATAAGCCCTAGAGACGTGGTGGCTCAGTGGCTAAGACACTGAGCTTGTCGATTGAAAGGTCGGCAGTTCGGCGGTTCGAATCCCTAGCGCCGCATAACGGAGTGAGCTCCCGTTACTTGTCCCAGCTTCTGCCAACCTAGCAGTTCGAAAGCATGTAAAAAACGCAAGTAGAAAAATAGGGACCACCTTTGATGGGAAGGTAACAGCGTTCTGTGCGCCTTCAGCATTTAGTCATGCCGGCCATATGACCACGGAGACGTCTTCGGACAGTGCTGGCTCTTCGGCTTTGAAATGGAGATGAGCACCACCCCCTAGAATCGGGAACGACTAGCACATATGTGCGAGGGGAACCTTTACCTTTAATATAAGCCCTACCCCAAAAATAAGCCATTTCTCAGTCCTTTCTGAAAATAACTCTGTTGTTATAATTTGTCAGAAATCTTTTAAGTTTTTTTCCCCTACTTTAAATTCCATAAGATAGACATCACGCAGCTCTCTCCGAATGCAAAACTGTTGGTGATCCATAATGGCCTCTTATTTCCATCTCATGGTTGTCATTTAAGTAAAAATACTAGCAATTCTCCTAAAAATGATCCTTTAATTATTTACAAGTGTTGTTCTCTACTCTAATGGAAGTGCAACTGTAACGAAGCTGCTGTTAATAGTCCTAGGGAGAAAAGTAGCTGAATTTGCTTCTGAAGAGAGGAAAAATATGATTATCTCTCCATTAAGGATCCCCAATCATAATGCCCTCCAGCTATGCTACATATATAGGAATGCAGATAAATCCGACCAGCTTCTATTATACATACATATTGTAGCGATATTTGATCTTT
>JALIGW010000032.1:854286-881786 GCA_023053685.1 Diadophis punctatus similis | reverse complement strand
AGGAGAGGGAGAGGGAGAGGGAGAGGGAGGGGAGAGGGGAGAGGGGAGAGGGAGAGGGAGAGAATCCTGCTGATTTTCTTATCTTCCTTACCTCCAGACTGACATGTGTCTCTTCCTTCCTTCCTTCCTTCCTTCCTTCCTTCCTTCCTTCCTTCCTTCCTTCCTTCCTTCCTTCCTTCCTTCCTTCCTTCCTTCCTTCCTTTCCTCCCTCCCTCCCCTATGTTTCTTCTTCTTTCCTTCCTTCCTTCCTTCTGGCAACTTGAAATTAGGGTGTCTTTCGGAAACTTCCTTCCTTCCTTCCTTCCTTCCTTCCTTCCTTCCTTCCTTCCTTCCTCCCTCCCTCCCTCCCTCCCTCCCTCCCTCCTTCCCCTGTCCTTCCCTCCCTCCCCTGTTCCTTCCTTCCTTCCTTCCTTCCCTCCCTCCTTCCCTCCCTCCCTCCTTCCCCTATGTTCCTTCATTCCCTCCCTCCCTTCTTCCCATGAGTTTGCAAATTTTTCCAAGCATACATAGTTATAGTGGGAAGAAATTCCTTGGATAGACAAATTCCAATCCAGTGTGGTCTCTTTCATTTTTTTCTTCTTGGCTGCCAGTTTTGGCATCCTGCCAACCTTCTCCACACCATTTCTTTAGCATTCCTTGCTTTGAGGCGTTTTCCCCCATTTCCTACCCAAGTAATTACTTTAGATTGTCTAAGGGCTCATGGCCTTTATAATTTAGGAAATAATGTCAGCAAATATTTTAACCATACTGTTTAAACTTCCAAAGCTCATGCATATTTATATATCTCCCTTCACTCAACAAATATGAATTTTAGCATAATGTCTGCTCCAAAACATATTAAAAATGCATAATTAGTCACTCTCTTTCCATTTCTGAGTGATCAAATATAGGGCAAACATTTTTCATAGGGGTTTTGTTATCAAAAGGAAGGAAGGAGAGATGGATGGAAGCAGGAAAGACTTCCCAAAATAAAATATAGCTGTTATAAACTGCTAATTATAGTTTATAATCGTAATAATCCTAGAGATTTTGATCATTACAGTAGTTAATGACCAGTTTGTTATAGTTTTAAACAGCTTTGAGTTCCATCTAGGGATGTCCAATTAGCAAACCAGTCATTAAATACAAGTAATGACTAATTATTTGAGGATTAAATGCTTCAATATAAATAAAAATGGGATTGAAACTCTTAACATTAGTGTTTTAATGCATCTTTCCTCTACAATGAGTTCTCTTCTGGTTCTGAAATAGAAAATCACCAAGGGGAATTTATTTATCCTACTGAATGCCCCCTTTATATCTCCTCCAGATGTTATCTTATCGTCCATATCAGCACTTTTAGATGCAAGATTTTTATTTGTCCGCTTTTCATCTAGTCTTCCAAAAAAAAAACCCTATCAAAATCATCAAATGAATATGATGATCATATGATACAGGCCAGGCCACTTTGGACATCTTATTGTTAAAGTCTACACATCTTAAAACTGCCTAGATCAGGGGTGTCAAACTCAAGGCCCGGGGGCCGTATCCTAGTGGTGGGTTCTTACCAGTGTGGTCCACTCTATAGCACCGGTAGCGGCCCGCTGGTGACGTCACAGTACCGGTGCGGTTGGTTGTCGGTGCCTGGGCGCCACCATTAAAAAATTTTTAAATTTTTTTTTATTTTTTTTTTAAAAAATTCTGCGCATGACCAGAAGCCGAGCTTCCGGCACTGCGCATGCACTGCCTTCCTACCCCACAGTGAGTCCAAGCAGGGGAGGATGGCTGAGGGAGCACATGAGATGCTGAAAGAACGGGCGGCAGGAGCTATCTCCATTCCCCTCCCTTTAGCAGTCCGAGAAGCCACGAACGCTGGTGATGATCCTAGGCATTTTCGCACATTTGAGGCTTCTCGAGCTTCTGAGGGGAAAGGGAATGGGTGGCAGAATCTATCTCAGTTCCCCTCCCTTAAGCAGTCCGAGAAGCCATGAACGTGCAGTGATGATCCCAGCCATTTTCGCACGTTCGAGGCTTCTCGAGCTGCTGAGGAGAGGGGGAACGGGCGGCAGGAGCCTAGGATCATTGAATGGGGAGAAGCATTCAGGCCGGACAGAGCCTCCTAGAAGAACCGCTGCCGTGGTCTTGCTGCTTCCGCTGTGGGGGGGGGGCTGCGTTGCGAGTGGGCTATGCCCCCCCCGCTTCTCCGTCCGCTGTCAAGCTCCCGAGGCCCACACCCACCCAGTCACATGGCTGGAAAGCCAGACCCACAAAATAAGCCACGCCCACAGAGTGGTAATAAAAAAATTAGGAACCCGCCCCTGCCGTATCCGGCCCATGGAGTGCTTAGATCTGGCCTGCTGGACCACCCTGGAAACAGTGAAGGATCTGCCCGCAGTGCCTCTGCCAGAGAAAATGGAGTTTGGGAGGGCTGCGTACGGCCTTCCTGAGCTCCGTTTTCTCTGGCAGAGGGTTGCAGGAAGCCGTTGCAGCCGAAAACGGAGCTTGGGAGGCCATTTTCTCTGGCAGAGTGCTCGGGCCACCACAGGCGCCCCTGACACAAGTGATGTCGAGTTGGCCATGTCCACCCTGGCCACGCCCCCCCCCCCCCAAGGTCAAGCACAACCCTAATGCGGCCCTCAATGAAATCAAGTTTGGCATCCCTGACCTAGATTGAATAACAGAATAACAGAGCTGGAATAGACCTTGGAGGTTTTCTAAGTAGAGCGCATTGTAGTAGTCAAGACTAATAATCTAGCATGTCAAATAAATGTGACTGGAGGAAAAAACACCTTGCTAATTGTATAATCAAAGCTGCCTTCATCATTCTGTAGCATCATATCATTTGACAAAGGTTGTGATCCAGCCATATTTTCCAACCTAGAACTAAGACAGAGCCAAGGTGGTGCAGTGGTTAAAGTGCAGCACTGCAGTTCAGCAGTTCAGCTGTTCAAATCTCAACTGCTCAAGGTTGACTCAGCTTTCCATCCTTCTGAGGTCGGTAAAATGAGGACCCAGATTGTAGGGGGCAATATGCTGAACTCTGTAAACCGCTTAGAGAGGGCTGTAAAGCACTATGAAGCGGTATATAAGAAAAGTGCTATTGCTAAGGAGAAATTTCCTAACGGTGAGAGCAATCAACCAATGGAACGGCTTGCCTTCAGAAGTTGTGGGTGCCCCATCATTGGAGGCTTTCAAGAAGAGACTGGATTGCCATCTGTCAGAAATGGTGTAGGGTTTCCTGCCTGAGCAGGGGGTTGGACTAGATTTAGATTTATTATTAGAGTTGGAAGGGACCTTGTAGGTCATCTAGTCCAACCCCCTGCTCAAGCAGGAGTTCCTACACCATTTGAGACAGGTGGCAGTCCAGTCTCTCCTTGAAGGTCGCAAGTGTTGGGGCTCTCACAACCTCTGCTGGCAAGCTGTTCCACTGGTTGATTGCTCTCACCGTCAGAAAGTTTCTCCTCACTTCCAGGTTGAATCTCTCCTTGGTCAGCTTCCATCCGTTATTCCTTGTTTGGCTTTCTGGTGCCATAGACAACAGCCTGACCCCCTCCTCTCTGTGGCAGCCCCTCAAGTATTGGAACACTGCTATCATGTCACCCCTGGTCCTTCTCTTCGCTAGACTGGCCAAGCTCAGTTCCTGCAACCGCTCTTCGTATGTTTTATTTTCCAGACCCTTTATCATCCTGGTTGCTCTCTTCTGCACTTTCTCTAGAGTTTCAATGTCTTTTTTGTAGTGTGGTGACCAAAACTGGATGCAGTACTCTAGGTGTGGTCTGACCAAGGCTTTATAGAGTGGTACTAGTACCTCTCTGGTCCTTGATTGTATCCCTCTATTTATGCAGCTCAGGACTAGAAGACCTCCAACTCTGTTATTCTATGTTCTATATTTGTCATCCCTTCATCCCTTCTCCCATATTACTGTGGCTCTAATCTGTCTTGATTATATTCCTGGATGCTTAAAAGCTGGCAGAATTCAATGTCTAAATTCAAGCTAGCTTGTTGGGTGGGAAGCCAAGTCTATCAGAGAAAGATTACTTCCCCGAATGTCAAGTGAATTTTATTGATTCATTTGGAAATCAACTCTTTCTTAGCCCTTAAGCCTTTGTTGGTCCATCAAGGTGCAATAGGCATTAAATTTGGCATAGAAAATTAAAACCCCATTGCAGATTTAAATTTCAAGGTCTCTTTTGAGTTACTCCAGAGCACCCAGAAGCGCCTTTATAACAGGCAAGCAACGGAGTCCTCGCGCAAAGCCGAGATTCACAGACGGTCATAGAAGTAAAAGACCAATTTGAAAGGGTTGAGTGGATTCGGTGGAGATCAGCCAGCTGTCTTCCTGCTCACCACTAAACCTTCTATTTAACAGTTGCTGGCTCTTCTGTCTTTGAGGGCCTCACACATCTGGCCAAGTACGTTTCTGCTCATCCGGCTGTCTCATTTTGAAAGATAGTTGTTGGAAGTCTTATTGAGCCATTAAAAGTCTAGAAGAGGAAAGGATGGCACAGTTGTAATTATGGTTATTCTTTCTGCAAAAAAAAGGACGTTAACAGAACGGAATAACAGAGTTGGAAGGGACCTGGGAAGCTTCTAATCCAACCCTCTACATGGGGCTACCCTTGAAGAGTATCCGTAGGCTCCAATTGGTGCAAAATGCGGCTGCGCGTGCTGTGGTGGGTGTTTCACGATACACCCACGTAACACCTATACTTCGCCAGCTGCATTGGCTGCCCATCGGTCTCCGGGTGCAATTCAAGGTGTTGATCATCATCTTTAAAGCTCTACATGGCTTAGGACCAGGCTATCTCCGGGACCGCATCCTTCCTCACACTTCCCTTCGACCAGTGAGGTCCCACAGTGTGGGCCTCCTCCGGGTCCCTTCAGCCAAACAATGCCGACTGGCGGGGCCTAGGGGGAGGGCCTTCTCTGTAGGGGCCCCTGTTCTCTGGAACCAACTACCCCCAGAGATCCGAATTATCCCCACCCTGCTGGCCTTCTGAAAAGCCATTAAGACATGGCTCTTCCTGCAGGCGGAGTAATTTTGAGACAATATTACATCGGATGTCTCCCCCATGTATGTTTGTGTGATATAGATGTTATAAATTGTTTTTAAATTGCTTTTTAATGATTTGGTTTGGATTATTAAAATGTTGTACACTGCCCTGAGTCCTCAGGGAGTAGGGCGGCATAGAAGAACCTCCAAATAAAATAAATAAATAAATAAACCCCAGGCTCAAGCAGGAGACCTTATACAATTCTGGACAAAAAGTTATCCAATCTCTTCTTAAAACCTCTAGTGATGGAGCACCTACAATTTCTGGAGGCAAGCCATCTCCCAAAGCTGATTAATTGTTCTCACTGTCAGGAAAGATGGTAGGGGGAGAAGGAAGAAAGAGCTGGAAGGAGAAGAAAAAGGGAGGGAGGGAAGATGGGAAAGAGAGAGGGGGAGGAGGGAAAGAAGAAGAATTGGAGGGAGGGAAGGGCAAAATGGTAGGGAGAGAGATGGGTGGAGAGAGAAAGGGGGGAAAGGAAGATGTAGAGAGGGGGAGAGAGGGATGAAAGGAAAAAGGAAAGGAGGGAAGGAGGAAGGAAAGAAGGAAAGAAGGAAGGTAGGTAGGTAGGTAGGTTCCTTCCATGTTTTGAAACTACATCATAAGTTGACCTCTTTAAATCAATCAATCAATCCCTTACAACATGATAAAGGGGGAGAAGAATGTTCAGGATTGTCTATCTATAGGAAGGTTCGTCTTTCTTGGTCTCACCACAGTCTGGAATGGGATAACTCACCATGACCAACTGCTGCGGCCAACTTGCCATGCCAACTCATCACGGTCAATTTGCCAGGGCCAACTCACCACAAGACCCCTTGATACAGGACAATTCAATGCTGTATTAATCATTTCATTCAGTTACTTTTATTATTGGTGACCAGGTTTTTGTCAAAATTGTTGTCATTCTTGTATTTCTGGATTGACTTTCTTATTTTGGTATTATTGGTCACAATTCAAAAGTGAATTTAACTTTGTATTTGTTGAATTGTCCCATGGCAAGGTGTCCTGCAGCGAGTTGGCCATGGTGAGTTGGCCATAGTGAGTTGGCCATGGTGAGTTGGCCCTGGCGAGTTGGCCATGATGAGTTGGCATGGCAAGTTGGCCTCAGCAGATGGCCAACTCAGCAGTTGGCCATTCCAGACTGAGGTGAGGCCAAGAAAGATGAACCTTCCTATTGATGGACAATCCTGAACATCTTTCTCCCTTTATATTGTATTGATTGATTGATTTAACACATAACCACAGATTCACAGTCATAGTGACCGCAACAGTTTTCCAAAATGTTCGGAACACCCCTATTTTTAGAAATGGACCATTCCGGTTGCGAATAGCTTTTGTTTTTTCCACCAATGAGAGTGTATGCAGCACTGCGCTTGCGTGAGTTATTTGGTGTTTTTTCTGTAGCGGCATTTGAATTTGAGTTGCGGTCATTTTGACTGCAGATCTTTGGTGTGTGTGTGTGTGTGTGTGTGTGTGTGTGTGTGTGTGTGTGTGTGTGTAACATTTTTTGCTGATAAATGAAAATATATTATAATGTCCTGGCCACGTTTTCCACCATGTGTGTGTGATTTGGTGATCCAAACTTTTAAGAAACTGTTCAAAATGGTATGAAGAAGCAGAGAATGATCTGAGTGAAGTGGAATCGGATTGCGATGAAAATTTTGTAATGGACGATGAGGAACCCGCTGCCACCACCGATTCTGACATCAGCGATGATGAAGCCCCCAATGAAATTGATGACTAGGTACAATCTACGTTGTGCAATAATTTATATGGCAAGAACAAATTCAAATGGTCTTCTGCACCTTTTGGAAGCAATAGATCCAGAACCACTAGTCACAATATTGTAGTGCAATTACCTGGACTACTGCCAGAATCTAGAGCGGTCATTATGACCTCATGTCTGTAATAGCGTAGCCGAAATAGCATTTCTGTGGTTAAGGGTTAAAGAGGTCAACTTATGATGTGGTTTCGAAACATGGAAGAAGATCCTCCCTCCCTCCCTCCCTCCCTCCCTCTCTCCCTCCCCCTCCCTCCCTCCCTCTCTCCCTCCCTCCTTCCTTCCTTCCTTCCTTCCTTCCTTCCTTCCTTCCTTCCTTCCTTCCTTCCACTTTTCCTCCCTCCCTCCCTCCCTTCCTCTTTTTTCTTCCCTCCCTCTCTCCCCTCACTACATCTTCCTTTCCTCCCTTTCTCTCTCCATCCATCTCTTTCCCTACCATTTTGCCCTTCCCTCCCTCCAATATTCCTTCTTTCCCTCATTCCCTCTCTCTCTATCTTTATCATCTTCCCTCCCTCCCTTTTTCTTCTCCTTCCAACTCTTTCTTCCCTCTTCCTTCTGTCTCCCCCTACCATCTTCCCTCCCCCTCTCCCTCCTGCATCATCACCTAAAAGCTGTCATCCCATCCTGCCCTAGGCACTATTTTGAAATACCCCATTTCTGCCCCAGATTCCTGGATCCTTTCCCATTCCCAAACAGTCAAAAGGCAGAAAATGCGCCTCGGTGAGTTTTGAAAATTCTGTGCTGCATGCGTCTTTTTATTTCAGGTATAATTAATTAATATCTGGAACTGCCTACATTCCCTCAAGCACCTACATCAACCTTGCTCAACCATATCTTCCTCTATGAAAGAAAGAAGCTAAGAATACAGTCCGTGCCCTTTGACCTTTTGCCTCTTCTCTTATGAAGCCTTGCAAATGGCGCTAATTCTAGAACTGTTCGGCCTACTATCTTTTTCCCAGATCTTAAAAAAAAACCATGTTAGGAAACTTTAAAGGGTTTCTAAATGTAGCTTAATGACCTTGTACACGTGTTATTCTTATACTGTCAACTCTGAAGCAAACCTGGCTGAAGCCATCTTGTGCAGCCTCGTAGTTGCCACAAAGCCTGAGAGGGGGAAGGGAGGGGAGAAGTAGATAGCCGGCCTAACCGCCAAAACAGAAAGTGGGAACCAAGGTCAAGAGCTGAGGTGGTGCAGCGGTTAGAGGCAGGTACTGCAGGCCACTTTAGCTGACACTGATCCGCAGGTCAGCGGTTCAAATCTCACCGGCTCAAGGTTGACTCAGCCTTCCATCCTTCCGAGGTAGGTAAAATGAGGACCCAGATCGTTGGGGGCAATATAAATATACATTGCTTACTGGTGTAAACCACTTAGAGAGTGCTTGCACTTTGAGGCGGTATATAAATCTCATAAATAAATAAATAAATAAATTGTAACAGGTGGATGTTGAAGGGGGAGAGGAGTGACCAAGCAGGTTGCCATCTATATTCATTGGACAATGTGACCAGTGACACCTGGGAGGGGGCATTGTTGCTCTTTAAATTAGGTGAAAACCACGGTAAATTCTAGAGTTGATTTTCACCGGCTGTGCCGATATGCTGTATCCAATAAATATGTTCTTTGAGGAAAGTTCTGATTTCAGTGGGTGCGTTATTCGGAACTCTGACATATAACCTCCATGGGCTTTCAGCCCGACCTCCTGTTATAAGAAGCTGATGAAATAAGGAGGCCATACTTCAAGATGAGAGTTATATACACCAGCCTGGAGGAATGAAAGAGTCTTAAGGAGCAAGACCATAATCTTCTGGATTTAGGTGAATCCAGTGAACTGTGGAGAATCCATGGCAGATGACTTAGCCCTTCCTAGGTCCTACTCAGCTCATGCCAGCAGAGATCGACAGTAGAGGGGAAAAAACATCCTTCCTTTTATAGATTGTCTCTCCTCCATCTTATTATTTATTTACTGCTTGCATACTCAGGCTTTTGTGATCCTTCAGTCAATCAGCTGAATGGTTTTCAATACCTACAGTATTGAATGGGTATTTGGGACTTATGCCTTAGTGGTTCTCTACCATGGTATATTTTTGTGTCTTTTGTTACTGATTATTTTAGCTTGGGGGGTGTATGGAGTGCTCAGGGAGGGGTAGCACCTCTGGTGTAGGGGCATGTCGTGTCCTTTTATGGCAGCTCATTCTAGGGCTGCTTTTAGGGCAGCTCGTTCACCTTTGGTCCCCACCTGTCACTCAGCTCTCACCTGTGGCTCCTAGCAGCTGTAGCATGCGCAGCGGCCACACCCCGGGCAACAGCTTCGACAGGCTGGCCAAACCAGGTTGAGAGTACCCGTTGGGTCATTGACCTTCGGTGAGATAGGGACTTGTCTATCCCGAGCATGTGAAGTCAGATTCCGGTGGACTGAGTGGATGAAATCTTCTAGAATAGGACAACGGTCATGAAGGCGGTCTCTGCAAGTGATGTGGTACGCTAAGAGCACGGCAAGACACGAAAGACGCCCTGGTCAACCACTGCGCCCAGCCCATCTCCAACTGTCTCGACTCTTGTCCTGCTATTTGGAGCAAGATGGAATCTGGGAAAAGAGAGTGAGGCTGACTATGTGCACCTCTCCCTCACTTTAATCCAATTCACGCACAAGTCTTGACATCCCCCCCCCCAATTAGATGTCAAGGTCTTCTTCGAACACGATGGACAAACATCATCATCATCATCATCATCATCATCATCATCATCATCATCATCATCATCATCATTTTAGCTTGGATGGTTTTAACCCTAAGTTAGTTGTCCAGAGTTCATGAATTCATGGATTGGCTACATCACTAGGAATTCGATCTTCCCGAATTCCATACATGGAGCCACAACCTTGGGAATAGACTTCAAAGGTCCAATCCATCTCAAGAATGGATGGGACCATGCTTATGCTCTAGAACAGGGATCTCCAAACTTGGCAAACTTAGGATTTGTGGACTTCAACTGCTGGAATTCCTCAGCCAGCCATTCTGACTGAGGAATTTGGGGAGTAGAAGTCCACTAGTTTTAAAGTTGTCAAGTTTGGAGACAAGTCTACTAGTTTTAAAGTTGTCAAGCTCTAGAGGTAGGCTAGAGGATATTCCAGTGTAAGGGATCCATCACCAAGAAAGTTCTTCCTCAAGATCCTTGATGTTGTCTTTTCCTCAAATTATGGACTCATAGTAAGTTCTCCCATCAGGATCTCACTGGAAGTTCCAAAAGCTTTAACAGAAATGATAAGTATCTTGATTTGTACTCAGTAGCTTAATGGCAGTATACTCACCTTCTAAAGTCCCTCAACATGTTTGAGGCATGGAAAGAGTGCAGAGAAGAGCAAAAAAGATGATTAGGGCACTGGAGGCTAAACCTTATGAAGAATGGTCGCAGGAATTGGGTATATCTAGTCAAGTGAAAAGAAAGAAAGACTAGGGGAGACATTATAGCAGTGTTCCAATATTTGAGGGGGTTTAACAAACATATTCTCCAAAGCACCAGAAGGCAAGACCAGAAACAATGGGTGGAAACCAGTTAAGGAGAGAAGCAACCTGGAACTAATGAGAAATTTCCTAATAGTGAGAACAATTAACTGGAGTGCCTTGCCTTCAGAAGTTGTGAATGCTCCAACACTGGAAGTTTTTAAGAAGAGACTGAACAGCTACTTGTCTGAAATGGTAGTCCAACCCCCCTGCTTGAGCGGGGAAGGGGGCTGGACTAGATGACATCCAAAGTCCCTTCCAACTCTGTTATTCTATGTTTTATGGTTATATGGGCAAAATGAACTGAGCCCATCACTGCACAGTCTGTTGCATTCCCGACCAGTTGTAGCTTCTTAAAGTTCTTCATGGGTAGCTCTAGCCCATAGGCTCCAGATAAGATTGGCCCCACCAAAAAGAATATACCACCCAGTTGTTGGAAATGCAATCATATACAAGGGACATTCTACCACATGTGGTGGACATGCCCCTGTGCAAAGAAATTTTGGAGGAAAATAAAAAAAATGGATTGAGGAAATAACAGAACAGAAAATTGAAATGAGGCCAGAACTGTTTCTTCTAGGAATAATAAAAGAAAACATGAGAAAAGAAATTTACTATATTATTCAACATATAATTACCGCAGCGAGAATTACATTCGACCAAAATTGGAAAAAAGAGAAAACACCCTCGAATGCAATGATTATAGAAAAGGTGCTAGAATGTGCCGAGATGAGCAAACTAACCATGGAATTGAGAGAGAGAGAGAGGAAACAATGTACTACAAAATATGGAATAGATGGTATGATTGGCTTGATAGGAAAAGTAAAATGAATGTGTAAAGTAATATAAAATGATGTAACAAAATTAAACAAATGTAATTGAAAGATGTAAATAGATGTAATGTAATATACAATAAGTATAAAACTGTACATAGAAACAAGAATGTTTAAGTTAAAAACAATAGCCTTAGATATGGAAAATGTAGAATGAAGGAAAAAAACTTCCGATAGCGACAAGCTGTATTAGTGAAACTATGGTTTGTCTTTTTAATGTGAAAAAATTCAATAAAAAGTATTAAAAGAAAAAGATTGGCCCCACCTTGGTACTCTTTCTAAAGGCCCTGAAGACATGGTTTGTCAATGAATCTGGGAACCTCAGGGTGATATGATGTCTATCAAGTGGTTTGTTTGGGGATTTATTGGGTTTTGTATTTGGGATTGTACTTCTCTAAGCCACCTGAGGCAGGGGTGAAATGTGAAAATTTTCCCTAGCGGTTCTGTGGGCGTGGCTTATTTTGTGGGTGTGGCTTGATGTCTGGTTTTAACAGATTTAAAGAGTTGGAAGAAGGGACCTTGTGTGGTCATCTAGTCCAACCCCCTGCCAAATGGCTCACACACCATGAAAAAGCAGCTGTTAAAATTTAACAGATTTAAAGAGTTGGAAGAAGGGACCTTGTGTGGTCATCTAGTCCAACCCCCTGCCTTTTGCAGCATTGCAAAAGCACGCAAAATAGCCCCTGCCTTAAGTAGGAGCCTCACAGAGCAACAGAGTTGAAAACACAACTTTACACAACAGCACAACAACACAAATGGCTCACACACCATTTAAAAGCAGCTGTACTGACTCACACACCATGCAAAACACACAACACAAAAGCATTGCAAAAGTTTTAAATGGCTATATGGCTACTATTTTTTTAAAGCAAAAAATAAAATAAAAAAGGTTACTTACCCTATGGAAGGAATAAGGCAGACAGAATAAGTTGCTTGCAGAGCAGATGGATGGATTGCTGATTTCAAGCAGGCAGATTACGTGGCTTGCAGATCAGATGGATTGCAGTTTGCAATTCAGACCAAAGGAAAAGCAGGCGTGGCTGGCTTCCAACGGCTGGGAATTGGGTCCGAAGAGCTAAGGTAAGCAAGCTGGACTCTGGAGGCTGGGTGGGAAGGTGGGTGGTTTGCTAGGCTGGAACAGCCAGGTTATATAGGCTGGGGCCCGGGGGTGGGGGTGGGTGTCGGGAAGAGCCCAGCTGATAAGTGGGAAAAGCGGCGGCCATTTTTGTTTAACAAAAGGAAAAAGCCGGGAGCAGGAAAAGCGGCGGGTGGGCAGTTAGGTACACATGGGTGGCCGGGGTACACATGGGTGGCCGGGGCTTGGGCTGGGGGCCTGGGGCCCGGGGCCCGGACCGGTACGGGGGTGTGGCCAGCAAGCCATGTGCCAAGTCCTACCGGTCCCCACGAGCCGTTGCGAACCGGGACCATTTCACCCCTGACCTGAGGTCATCATGAGCTGAAGTGGTGCAGTGGTTAAATGCTGCGACTGCAGGCTGACTGCTAGTTCAGCAGTTCAGCTGTTCAAATCTCACTAGGCTCAAGGTTGACTCAGCCTTCCATCCTTCTGAGGTCGGTAAAATGAGGACCCAGATTGTTGGGGGCAATATGCTGAACTCTGTAAACCGCTTAGAGAGGGCTGTAAAGCACTATGAAGCGGTATATAAGTAAAGTGCTATTGCTATCATGAGTTGGATGTCCACATACATTTTTTAAATAAATAAATACGAACACTTTCTTGATGGTGAACCTTATTTTGAAGTAAGGTAAAACGAGTCCCTGCAGATTTCAGTCCAATACTCATTGTTGACTATAGGGCAGTGGTGGGTTCCTACCGGTGCTGTCCACTCTATCGCACCAGTAGCGGTGGGCTGGTGATGTCATCAAGAGGCTACCGACCCTGTGCAGTCATTTGCCGGTGCCTAGGAGCCGCCATCTTTTTTTGTGAATTTTTCGGTGATTTTTTGCTTCCGCGCATGCGCGGAAGCAAAATTGCACCAAAATCTTGTGAGGGGATGTGCGCACTCGTGCAATTTCAGCAATGTTTTGCTTCCGTACATGCGCGGAAGCAAAATCTTGCTGAAATCTCACGCACGCGTCTCCACACGAGATTTCAGCGCAATTTTGCTTCCGCGCAGGCGCAAAAGCAAAATCGTGTGAGGGGGTGTACACGTGTAGCAAGCGCACATGCACATGAAACATGGTGATGCGCACACAGCGCACCGGTAGCAAGGTAAGTGAGCAACCCACCCCTGCTATAGGGAATGGTGCTCATCTTCATTTCAAGGCCATTTCAAACACTGTCTGAAGACATTTTCACAGTTGTTGGAAGAAACATCCATCTGATTCAGTTCCAAGCTGGGAGAAAGACACTGGAAACATGAAGGCTGATTGGAAAGATGGTTTAATGATGAACAGAACTACCAAGCACATGGTTCTGGTGCAGCTGACAAGATGGAGTTGCAAGTGGGGCTTTTTTTATACCTTCTCTTGGGCTTTGAACTTGAGCTTCCTGTTCCTGTGCAAGAACATGTATTCTATTGGCTGTTGTCAGACTCCCATGGGGCCATGGAGGGGTCATGTTTGTCTGAGTTAAGTTTGGTTAAAGTTTGCTGGGTGTGGTGCAACTGAGATGATGCAATGAAGGAGCTTGTGTTCTCAAAGGGTGTTGGGCAAAGAAGTCACTCAAAGCTCTTTAACTCTTTAAGTGCTGACATCTGCTGATGGATATTAAGATAGGTGGGGCTGCTTTCTGTCTCCAAGAGCATATTTCTCCATTCCTCCTTTAGGGAAATATAATATTCTGCCTTTTTACAATATTTCTCAAAATATTTCATTCTTCTAGGAGGGGGGGTGGCTTCCCCCCCAGTCATGCAGCTAGCACAGGGGTCTGCAACCCGCGGCTCTGGAGCCCCATGTAGCTCTTTCATCCCTCTGCTGCGGCTCCCTGTCATTCAAAACATGCGTCACAATTGCCAATGTGTGAAATAATTTATTGAGCTTTTCGACCCATCTTTTTTTTCAGAATTCAAAATGTTTTTGTTGCATGCAGAAATAAAAATGTGTTTTCTCTGTAGCAGTTCATTGATTACATAAATGCAACAGACTATAGTTTTTTTATACATAGCATAAAGGTAAAAAACGATATATGCAGTGTTTTCTTCATTTTAGATGTCAAAAGGTTTTTGTGGCTCCCGGTGTTTTCTTTTCTGTGGGAAACGGGTCAAAATGGCTCTTTGAGTGTTTAAGGTTGCCGACCCCTGGGCTAGCATGACATCCTGGAGTGCAGTTACCTTCCCACCAAAGAGTTCCCTATTTACCTACTTGCATTCACATGCTTTCAAACTGCTAGGTGTGGCAGGAGCTGGGTCAAGGATGGGAGCTCACCCCATCATGTGGAGCTCAGGTCTTGAACCTGGGCTGCCGGCTTTCCAGCCGATAAGCCCAGCATCTTAACTGCGGAGTTACTGCACCGCGTAAGTAATACGTTAAAATAAGTCATTTCAAAATGCACATAAACACCTGTATGCATGCAAAGAACCCATAAAATCTACAGATGGTGGTAATGTGAAGATATCAAAATCTCTGAGGAAGCATGAATCTGGATCATTAGCTGGAGATCATTGCATTAATTTGTTGAAATATGTTGTAGGAAGACCCAGGCTGGCTAGAAAATAAATCTTTCTGATTAACTCCCTTTGATTTAGGGGAGGCTCCAACTTGGTGTATTCCAAAATTTGTTATGATGGGCTCCTAACAGCGTCACTAGCTGGAAATTTTAGAAGACTTCTAGACCTTAAGAGTCTAACATCGGGCTGATTTAAGAACTCATCCACTCTCATAGGTTTTATTCTACTTATTTAGTTATTTTGGAGGGGTGTAGTGCAGGGGCGGGTTCCTAATTTTTTTACTACCACTCTGTGGGCGTGGCTTATTTTGTGGGTGTGGCTTGCCAGCCATGTGACCGGGTGGGCGTGGCTTCTCGGACTGCTAAAGGGAGGGGAACTGAGATAGGTCCTGCTGCCCATTCCCTCTCCCCTCAGCAGCTCAAGAAGCCTCGAACATGCAAAAATGCCTAGGATCATCACCGTGCGTTCGTGGCTTCTCAGACTGCTGAAGGGAGGGGAACTGAGATAGGTCCTGCCGCCCGTTCTTTCAGCGTCTCACGCGCTCCCTCAGCCATCCTCCCCTGCTTGGACTCACTGTGGGGTAGGAAGGCAGCGCATGAGCAGTGCCGGAAACTGGGTTTCTGGGCATGCGCAGAAGAATTTTTTAAAAAAAAATTAAATTTTTTTTAAAAAAATGGCGGCACCCAGGCACTGGCAACCGACCGCACCGTTACTGTGACGTCACCAGTGGGCTGCTACCGGTGCTATAGAGTGGACCGCACTGGTAGGAACCCACCACTGGTGTAGTGGCTAAACGTTAAAGGCTGACAACCAGTAGTGGGTTGCTACCGGTTTGCCCCAGATTGGGCAAACCAGTAGCGGCAGTAGCGGGAGGCTCTGCCCACCCTCCTGGACGTCATCAAAGACACTCTGTGCATGCACAGAAGCGTTGCGCACACACAAAGTGTGTGCGCGTGCCTGTGTGCTCCCGTTCCCGAACCGGTAGCAAAGGTAAGTGAAACCCACCACTGCTGACAACCCAGGTTTGAGACTCAAGTCCCGCATGACGGGGTGAGTTCCCGTTCTTGCCGCAGCTCCTGCCTACCAAGCAGTTCGAAAGCATGAAAATGTGAGTAGATAAATAGGTACCACTTTGGTGGGAAGGTAACAGCATTCGGTATGCCTCGTTGTATATTTATGCTGGCCACAGGACCACAGAAAGGGACTTTGGACAATGCTGGCTCCCTCGGCTAAGAAATGATGAATACCATTCTCTAGAGTCAGAAAAGACTGGATAGGGGAAACCTTTTCTTTCCTTTTCTTTTTTTAGTTATGAAATTTATATGCCGCCCATCTGGTGGTTTGAGCAAATCTGGATGGCTTACAATATAATTGTAATTCTTCTACAATTTATGGAGAAGAATTGCTTGGTGGAGGTTCCTCTTTATTTGCAGTACTTATTACTCCTACACTTTCTGCACCTTAAAAGTGCAAAGGATATCTGAATCATGATTCTAGAATAGAACAGAACAGAACAGAATAACAGAGTTGGAAGAGACCTTGGAGGTCTTTTTGTCCAACTCCATGCTCAGGCAGGAGAACCTATACCAGTGATGGCGAACCTTTTTTTCCTCGGGTGCCGAAATAGTGTGTGTGCACGCTATCGCACGCACGTGGGTGCCCACACCCATAATTCAAAGCCCCCCACTTGCCCCACCCCCCTGCGTATGCATGCACGACCCCCCCACTCCTCCGTTTCCTGACTTCCAGTGGACCCGGTAGGCCCATTTTTCGCCCTCCCCAGGCTCCAGAGGCTTTCTTGGGAGCTTGGGGAGTGCAAAAACGCTCCCCCCGCCACCCCAGAGGCCCTCCGGAGACTGAAATCGCACTCCCAGAGCCTCTGCGCAAGCTAAAAATCAGCTGGGGGGCACGCACATGCGCACTGTTGCTGAGCTAGGGCAACGGCTCGCGTGCCAGCTGATATGGCTCCGCGTGCCACCTGTGGCACCCGTGCCATAGGTTTGCCATCACTGCCCTATACCATTTTGGATAAATAGTTGTCCAATCTCTTCTTGAAAACCTCCAGTGTTGGAGCACCCACAGCTTCTGAAGGCAAGCCATTCTACTGATCAATAGTCCTCACTGTTAGGAAGTTTCTCCTTAATTTCAGGTTGCTTCTCTCCTTGATTAGTTTCCATCTGTTGTTTCTTGTCTTGCCTTCTGGTGCTTTGGAGAATGTGGCAGTCCCTATAATCTATATCTATATCATCTATATCTACTGTCTGTCTGTCTGTCTGTCTGTCTGTCTGTCTGTCTATCTATCTATCTATCTATCTATCTATCTATCTATCTATCTATCTATCTATCTATCTATCTATCTATCTATCTATCTATCTATCTATCTATCTATCTATCTTTGTCTGTCTGTCTGTCTGTCTGTCTGTCTGTCTGTCTATCTGTCTCTACCTACCTACCTACCTACCTACCTACCTACCTACCTACCTATCTATCTATCTATCTATCTATCTATCTATCTATCTATCTATCTATCTATCTATCTATCTATCTATTAGTGAGACTTATATAACACTTCAAAGTGCAAGCACTCTCTAAGCGGTTTACACCATTAAACAATGTATATTTTTATTGCCCACAACAATCTGGGTCCTCATTTTACCTACCTCGGAAGGATGGAAGGCTGAGTCAACGTTGAGCCGGTGAGATTTGAACAGGAAGTTTCTCCTTAATTTCAGGTTGCTTCTCTCCTTGATTAGTTTCCATCTGTTGTTTCTTGTCTTGCCTTCTGGTGCTTTGGAGAATGTGGCAGTCCCTATAATCTATATCTATATCATCTATATCTATCGTCTGTCTGTCTGTCTGTCTGTCTGTCTGTCTGTCTGTCTGTCTGTCTGTCTGTCTGTCTGTCTGTCTATCTATCTATCTATCTATCTATCTTTGTCTGTCTGTCTGTCTGTCTGTCTGTCTGTCTGTCTGTCTGTCTGTCTGTCTGTCTGTCTGTTTCTACCTACCTACCTACCTACCTATCCATCTATCCATCTATCAATCAATCATCTCTCTCTCTCTCTCTCTCTCTCTCTCTCTCTCTCTCTCTCTCTCTCTCTCTCTCTCTCTCTCTCTCTCTCTCTCTCTCTCTCTCTCTCTCTCTCTCTCTCCATCATTATCTATCTTCTACTTACCTATCTAGCGTCTAATGTCTTCATTCTTATATTTATTATATATCATTTCAGGTGCAATTACCTGTTACGAGAATCAGCAGTTCATTCTCTTGCTTCCCACTTATTTCTCTCAGGTCTGATACCATCGATTTCCAACAGGAAAATCAGGTCTCAAATATTTGTTGTGTTCCAGCCTCAACTCCCCGAGAGGGCAGGTTGCTAAGGATCTCCACCCCATCCATAATAATTAGCCACCTCTTTCTCTTCCAAATCTTTATAGGACTCGAGCTCATTAGAGCACCGATTCACACTGCTAATTGCCGAGTTAATTTTACCCCAGCAGATTTAAAAACCCTCGGCGTGAGTGAAATGAAATGGTTATTACTGTTTCTTTCTCTCAGAAGCTTCACAAAGCTTTGCATTCCTGGCCTCTCCCTACTTCCAAGGGAGTGATAAAATAGGTACCCCAAGGACAGACCTGGAAATGATATTCCCCCCCTGCAAGCTGCAACATGCTAGTCTATGGGGAGCCAGGCTAGCTTGAAAAGGCACCCAGAATGAATAACAGGAACGAGAGGCCTGAAGGGTAAAATATAGCAAAATGAACATAAATTTCAGCACAACCCAAAGTCAAAATAAAATGAGCATCCCTCTTTAAATAGGAAAATAGCTACAAGCTTCTTAGGATATTCATACACAGAAAGGGTGGGTGGGAAGGAAGATTAAACATGAACAGACTGACAAAAGTTTGTAGGGACCTTGGAGGTCTTCTAGACCAACCCCCCTATGTTGTGACCTGCCAGCAGCCCATGCAGCTGGGAGCGGATCCCATCTGAGACGAGGCCAATGAGGTGATGCGCAAGCGGCTTGTGCAGCTGGCACCCGAGTCGGACAGTGAGGAGGCTGGCGAGGACTCGGTGTCAGAGACAGAGGTTCAGCCAGGGCCTTCGGAACCTCCAGCACCTCACATCAGTGATGAGGAAGAAGAGGAGTAGTAGTCTCTTCTTAATGCACGGGCACGCAGAGCTGTCAAAAGGCAGGAATGGCTACTCAGGAGGAGGTCTTTTCGGGAGTAGGCTTGGGGCTAATTGGCCACTCCCCAAGCCTACTTAAGGAATGACAAAGATGGAAAAAACTCTGCAGGAAAGAACTCATTTGATAGTTTGTTCATTCGTGTGCTTCTTGTTTGGAAAACCTCTGCTCGGCTTACCTGTTTTGGCTTACTTCTTGTGGACTGATTCCAGGCATCTTGCCAACCTCTGTAAGCTTCCTGAGATATCCAGGACTAATTACTTATCTTTGCTTTATGACATTATAGACTTATGCCAGGTGTTAATGCCATATAATTAACAGCTGGTTTTTTCAAGAAAAGACTGCTTTAAGATTTGTTTGTGTGTGAACACTACTAAGCCAGTTTATTAGTAGTGGTTAATCAATTAAATATAGGTTTGAAAAAACTGCATGTGTGCTACATTTTCTCGGGTCCATAGCTGGGGCAGAACACCCTATGCCAGTGATGGCTAACCATTTTTTTCCTTGGGTGCTGAAAGCGGGCATGTGCATGCCATTGCGCAGGCACGCGGGCCAACACCCATAATGTAATACCCCCCCACACGTGCCCTGCCCCCTGCACATGCACGCACAATCCCTGGTAGGCCCATTTTTCATCCTCCGAGGCTCCAGAGGCTTTCTTCGAGCCTCCAGGAGGGCAAAAATGGCCTCCCGCGGGCTCTGGATGCCCTCCAGAGGCTGGAAGCGGCCCATTTCTGGACTTCAGGGAGGCATGTTTTTCACCCTCCCAGAGCTTTTGCGCGAGCCCTGTACTTACCTGGCATCCAAAACAGGCCGCGTGGAGACTTCTGGGAGGGGTGGGGTAGCGTGGGCATGCGCACACATCTCCAACATGTGCGGCAGAGACCCGAAAATCAACTGGCCAGTGGGAGGCACGTGCACATGCACGGTGGAGCTGACCTAGGGTGATGGCTCGCATGAATAGGTTGACCATCCTCTTCCTCGTGGCAGTGCCTCAAATACTGGATGACAGCTATCATGTCACCACTGGTGCTTCTTTTCTCTATGCTTTCGTTTCCTACACCACAACCTTTTCAAATGCAATCCAGAGAATGGCAAATGCCGTGTCCCTAATTTTGGGAGAAGGAGAGCAACTGGCAGAATCTCCTGATCATGCCTGGAGACTAAAACGTATAAAGAATGGTTGCAAGATTTGCATTTGGCTAGTCTAGAGCAGGGGTCTCCAACCTTGGCAACTTTACGACTTGTGGACTTCAACTCCCAGAATTCCTCAGCCAGCGCATGCTGGCTGAGGAATTCTGGGAGTTGAAGTCCATAAGTCATAAAGTTGTCAAGGTTGGAGACCCCTGGTCTAGAGGACTGGGGAGGGACATGGTAGCAGTATTCCAGTATTTGAGAGGCTGCCACAAAAAGGAGGGGGTCAATTTATTTTCCAAAGCACCAGAAGGCAAGAAACAATGGATGGAAACTCATCAAGGAGAGAAGCAACCTGGAACTAAGGAGAAACTTCCTAACAGGGAGTACAATTAACCAGTGGAACAGCTTGCCTTCAGAGGTTGTGGGTGCTTCATCACTGGAGGTTTTTAAGAAGAGACTGGACAGCCCATTGTCTGAAATGGTATAGGATCTCCTGCTTGAACAGGGGGCTGGACTAGAAGACCTCCAAGGTCCCTCCAGGCTCTAGTCTGATTCTGAGTTCTGATCACCTTGTTGCAAAACAAGTGTAGAAAGTCAGCACCCACCTCTCTCCTAGAAGAATGAAATGTTTTAGGAAATATTAAAAAGGCAGAATATTATATTTCCCTAAAGGAGGAATGGAGAAACATGCTCTTGGAGACAGAAAGTAGTCCCCGCCTTTCTTAATAGCCCCCAGTAGATATTTTGTGCCCATTAAGAAAGAGTGGGACAACCTATCTACAAAACAAAAGACCTTCAGCTCCAGGGTGATGGGATTAAGACATGACCCTTCAGGACATAACAGGATTAACCCACTAGCAGCAGAGCTCACCACATTGCACAATCTCCTAAGGACATTGCATCATCATCCAAACTTCAACCAAGCTTAGCTCAGACAACCTACAGAACCAGCTGTGACCCCTACAACAGCCAATAGAATACATGTTCTCGCACAGGAACAGGAAGTTCAAGTGCAAAGCCCAAGAGAAGGTCT
This sequence comes from Diadophis punctatus similis, assembly GCA_023053685.1. Lineage (NCBI taxonomy): Eukaryota > Metazoa > Chordata > Lepidosauria > Squamata > Dipsadidae > Diadophis > Diadophis punctatus. The sequence continues at coordinate 860,662 of JALIGW010000032.1, read as the reverse complement.
AAAACCCCCTCACTCTCAACGCCATGTGGTCAGCTGCACCAGAACCACAAACCCATGTGGCTGTGCTTCATCATTAAACCCTCTTTCCAATCAGCCCCCAGCCTCCATTTTGTCTCCAGTGCTTTTCTCCCAGATTGGAACTGAACCAGATGGATATTTCTTCCAAGACAAGGAAATAAAAAGTTAGCAGAACTAAGATAGAACTAGGCTGCCTTATTTTATTTATAGGATTGAAAGCTGGGTGATTTCCAATTATCCAGTAATACGTTAAGTGTCAGCATCAGAAGGAAAAACTTCACCTGCCAATATCCCGTGACGCTCCACTTTAGAAGATGAGAAGTAGTTATGAAGCAATGAACAGCATTGATTTCCCGATGTATTCCTTGGGCTCGCTCAATTGCTTCCCTAACAAAAGCATGTTTAAAAGCACAATGCCTGTTAAATAGTTTGGGCTGGTCTCACAGGTTCCTACAGGATGACTGATCCTGTCGGTTGTTTTCCAATTTGGTGGCTGGCAGCCAATTAAAGATCCGTGTCTCCTCGGCATTTCTCTTGGATTCATTCTCCAAGTAGTCGCAATGATCTCGCGGTCTCAAAAGGAAAGAGGAGAGCTGAGCTCAAGTGGGAAAGGAAGAGGGAGTCCTCAATAGATCAAGAAGAAATGTTGTTGAACTTTAGTGTCCATTGATTTTCCCCATGGCGGAAGTGCGAAGTACTCTTAGCAAGAAGGTAGCTTTTCAACTAGAGTTGCAACAATTAGATTCCCCAGGGTTGCAAGAGATCCTTAGCATCTTTGCAAAGGTTGGTACTGACTTGTCATTTCTTAGGTGGCAAAAGGGGACTGTATTAAATGCATGGGGATTAGGGGGAGGGGGAGGGGAGGGAAAGAGGAGGGGGGAGGAGGGGGGAGGAGACGAAGAAGAGGATGAGAGTCGAAAGGAAGAGAAAGAGGAAGAGGAAAAGGAAGAGGAAGAGGAGGAGGAGAAGGAGGAGGAGGAGAAAAAGAAAAAGAACAAGAAGGAGGAGGAGGAGGAGAAGGAGAAGGAGAAGGAGAAGGAGAAGGAGAAGAAGCAGAGAGGAGGAGAAAGAGGAAGAAGAAGGAGGAGGAGGAGAAAAAGAAGAAGAAAAAGAAAGAAGAAGAAGGAGAAGGAGAAGGAGAAGAAGGAGAAGGACAAGGAGAAGAAGCGGAAGAGGAGGAGAAAGAGGAAGAAGAAGGAGGAGAAGAAGAAAAAGAAGAGAAAGAAAGAAAGAAAGAAAGAAAGAAAGAAACAAGAAGAAGAAGAAGAAGAAGAAGAAGAAGAAGAAGAAGAAGAAGAAGGGAGGAAGAGGTAAGGGTAAGGAGAAGGAGAAGAAGTGGAAGAGGAGGAGAAAGAGGAAGAGGAAGAGGAAGAGGAAGAGGAAGAAGAAGAAGAAGAAGAAGAAGAAGAAGAAGAAGAAGAAGAAGAAGAAGAAGAAGAAGAAGAAGAAGAAGAAGAAGAAGAAGAAGAAGAAGAAGAAGGGGTAAGGGTAAGGAGAAGGAGAAGGAGAAGGAGAAGTGGAGGAGGATATTTTGGGGAAAACAACTGTTTATTAAGACATGGCCATTGGTTGTTGAATTCTAAGAACTTTTGGAGAAGTCGTTGTTTAAGGCCAGCCAATTGCAGGAGGAGGGGGGCATTCTGGGGGATAGAATTCCCATCAGCCCCAAAGATACATTGTCCAAGCTGTCTGCTACCTTTCCTCCGGAATCGAACGGCTCCTAACGCTCATGTTTCATTTCTCCTCTGCAGCTATTAGAATGAAGCGGCGACGTTTTATCTATTCCTGGCACATTATCCAGCTCCCCCACTCCATATTTAGCATCTTTATAAACTGTAAACAAGACATAATGGTTGCACAGCATTGCCTTGCGTAATGGCAGAGTCAATAATGCTAAATTGCCACTGAATAAGCTCTCCGCATTAATACCGAAATAACTCGCCCCAAATTAGCCTTGTTCGAGAAAAGAAAGAAGGGGGTGCAGAGGCTGTCAGGGAGGGGTGGTAGAGAGGCTTCATTTTCAGCAACAACTTTATTTATTTTTTGACAATATTGTGGGTAAATATAAGGGCATCATTGTAACAAGGACTCCTGTGAAGTTCATACTATGCCTTAGTGATCTTCCCTCCTTCCTTGCTTCCTTGCTTCCTTGCTTCCTCCCTCCCTCCCTCCCTCTTTCTTTCTTTCTTTCTTTCTTTCTTTCTTTCTTTCTTTCTTTCTTTCTTTCTTTCTTTCTTTCTTTCTTTCTTTCTTTCTTTCTTTCTTTCTTTCTTTCTTTCTTTCCATTATTATGTTTTGTAAATAACCTGTAGGAAATGACCAGGCTGAGCCTGAGGGAGGGGTCAAGCATGTCATAAGTCTCGAGTCTCTTCGTGCCCACAAGAGATCTAAGTCCAGCCCAGCTTGAATTCCTTTGACTCTCATCTGCTGCCAATTCACTTTGACTGTTAGTAGTTCAGATTCTTGTAGAGAGCTTAAGCTTGCAATATACAATACCTTTATATTCATTTTCCTGTGCTTGACATAACTCAAGGCAGCAAATGGACTTCCGGTTTCAACTTCGGTGACATCAGAAGCCGTACGGCGATCTCTGTGGCCGGCTCCAAATACTCCCATGTCCGAGGGTCCCAGATTGGGACCTAAGCCCCCCAGAGAAGGGGTGAAGTGAAGGGGGATGCCAGGAAGGAAGAGGGGAGCCGCATCTCCCCCTCCTGAACTGGAAAGCCCCTAGCCGACGACGTGGTGCAGAGGCAGCAAACATGGCTGCCACAAAGCCAAAGGAAGACCAGAACAGCAAGACAGAGCAAAAATGGGAAAAGTGAGTGATTTGCGATCTGGGATTGTTGCCTTTTAAAAGAAAAAAAGTGACCCCAAAAAAATATGAGGGGGAAAAATATGGAAGCTAAATGTCAGCGGCGGGACAAGCATATTAAAAACCTGAAGAAAACCTTTGGGAACTAAGAGAAAGGGGGAAAAAAAAAGCATTGTTAGTAGTTTAAAAAGAAGATGTGGTTTTGGAAAGATACTTTGTTTTAAATAAAAATACTGACATTTGAACTGGAAGTTGCCTTGACCTTATTAAAGCTAAATTGATTATGAAATACTCATCTACATATTGGTCTTAATGGAATTGAAAGTGCAGAATAACAAAGAGGAATAACATTGATGTGAAGCACAAACGCCATCTGAAAGAAAGAAAGAAAGAAAGAAAGAAAGAAAGAAAGAAAGAAAGAAAGAAAGAAAGAAAGAAAGAAGGCACAGCACTTGGAACTTTTGTTCTTGCTGATTTAAAAAAATTTAGATTTTGGATTTATTATTAGAGTTGGAAGGGACCTTGTAGGTCATCTAGTCCAACTCCCTGCTCAAGCAGGAGTTCCTACAACATTTGAGACAGATGCCAGTCCAGTCTCCCCTTGAAGGTCGCAAGTGTTGGGACTCTCACAACCTCCGCTGGCAAGCTGTTCCACTGGTTGATCGCTCTCACCGTCAGAAAGTTTCTCCTCACTTCCAGGTTGAATCTCTCCTTGCTCAGCTTCCATCCATTATTCCTTGTTTGGCTTTCTGGTGCTATAGAGAACAGCCTGACCCCCTCCTCTCTGTGGCATCCCCTCAAGTATTGGAACACTGCTATCATGTCACCCCTGGTCCTTCTCTTCGCCAGACTGGCCAAGCTCAGTTCCTGCAACCGCTCTTTGTATGTTTTATTTTCCAGACCCTTTATCATCCTGGTTGCTCTCTTCTGCACTTTCTCTAGGGTTTCAATGTCTTTTTTGTAGTGTGGTGACCAAAACTGGATGCAGTACTCTAGGTGTGGTCTGACCAAGGCTTTATAGAGTGGTACTAGTACCTCTCTGGTCCTTGATTGTATCCCTCTATTTATGCAGCTCAGGACTGCGTTGGCCTGAGCTGCCAAAGCAAATTGAGCTGCCAAATTGGAATAAACCAAAAGAAGGAAGAGAGGTGGTTAACCCCCCAGTTTTTTCCTTTGAATTTTGGTTGAATTGTAAAAAATGATAACAAGTGGAAAGAGAGACATGGAATGGATACAGCAGGATATTAAAGATATTATAAATGAACAGCGTATGGGAATGAAAGAAATATTTGAAGATATGGACTGCGTTGAACTAAAACTGGAGAATATAATACAAAGAATAATAAGTGCAGAACAGATAAAAGAGGATACTATTGAGGACACTGGAAGAGTGGAGAAAACAGAGGAACTGGGGGAAAAAAACAACAAGAAAGAAAATACAACAAAGGGATGATGGAAACACCGAGGGTGAAAAAGGGCTTGAAACAGAAGGGGAAGATCATAGATTTAGATTTAGATTTATTATTAGAGTTGGAAGGGACCTTGTAGGTCATCTAGTCCAACCCCCTGCTCAAGCAGGAGTTCCTACACCATTTGAGACAGATGGCAGTCCAGTCTCCCCTTGAAGGTCGCAAGGAAAAATAAAAGGGGGAGAAAAGATGAAAACAAAATAAAACAACAAAGGGGGAAAAAGAGAGGAGAGAAAGATAGAGAGTATAGCAAAAAATGGAGTTAAGAATAGAAATGAAAGAGTTGAAAGAAATTTGGGGGAGGCAACCCAAAAAGAGAAAGAAAAGAGGATTTAAAATATGGAACAGGGTAAAAGATAAGGGATAAAAAAGAATAAGAATGTGTATGTGTATGTGAAATTAGTATAATAGAATTAAATAATTTTGAATAAATTGTTTTTTGTGGTGATAAGAATAAAAAATAATAACACTTTTGAATATAAGATATGAATATAGTAGAGTCATAATGTGGAAAAAAATAACTTGCATTAAACACATATATGAACTAGTATGCAGAAATGAAACTATAAAATAACATTAGAAAATATGAAAAATGGTAATGTTGAAATGTGTTTTGTATGGGACATAAAAGATAAAAAGTAAAATATTTGAAAGTTAGAAATGTATGCATGTATATTAGAAATTTACAAAGTGGGAAAAGATCACATCTTTGATTGTTAGAAAGGAAGGAGAAGAGTAGGAAAAAGGGGAAAGAAAAGAGGATTGAAATAGAAATAAAATAAAAGGGGGAAAGATTAAAAGATAACTATTAAGATGAAAAGAAATGAGAGATGTATCAAAAATGAAATGATAATGAATTGTAACCATTTAAAAAAAATATGTATTGTTAAGACTATTGTATGGATGTATGAAACTCAGAAAGCAAATGCTCAACAACATGAGATGTTGAAAGACCAAATAAATAAATAAAACTTATTGGGGGGAAAAAAAGACAGCAAATATACATAATACTTCTTCTGCCTCCTATTTTTCCCACAACAACCCTGTGTTGTAGCTTGGGCTGAGAGAGAAGGAATGGTCCAGGGTCACCCAGCCAACTTTCATGCCTAAAGCAAGACTAGAATTCACTGTTTCCTGGTGATTAGCCCAAAGTCATCTTGCCAGCTGGTTTTTGTGTCTGAATTGGGACTAGAATTCACAGCCTCCTAGTAATTGGATCAAAGTAAACCGGTCAGTCTTCACTCCTAAAGCAGGACTAGAACTCACATCCCCTGGTGACTGGCCCAAATTCACCCAGCTGATGTCTAAGATGGAACTAGATTTCACAGTCTCCTGATGATTGTCCCAAAGTCGCCCAGCCAGCTTTCATGCTTAAGGTAGAACTAGAACTCATTATCTCCTTGTTTCTAGTCTGGGGCCCATAAATATTAGATCAAACAAGCTCCTTTCCTGGGTGGTCTAAATTATGAGATATTGTGATCATCCCACAATACCTCTGGAGAGACGACTTCAGATTGTGACTTTCATCTTCCTTGCTGGACTGTCCGACACCATCAGATGCCAGTTCTGTCTTGCCCTGTCTCTCTGCTTTGCCGTCCCCTACCGACCCAGTTCAGCCCTCGGATATCCGGCTTTTGCAACAGTTCTGTTGCCGTCTGGCCGACTCCATGACTCTTTTGACATCTTCTGTTGGAGTGCTGGAGGGCAAAGTGGTATCCCTTAGTAAGTCGATCTCAGCATCCCATCCATGTAGATCCATCAGACATGCATCGGGCCCATCCCAAATGGAAAGCCTTCACGACCGACGCCAATAGTGAACCTCCAATTGTGACTTTAGGGACCACTTTCAACATTTGACTGTATGCGTAAAACGGTTGACCTATGGACCAGCATGGGAATTGTGGTACACAGTCCACAAAACAATGTAGTTAGGGAAAACAGAATGCCTGCAGGCTCTTCCTGCAGGCAGGGGGTGGTGACTAGTTCCATCCGAGTTCTCCCCCTGTATGTATGTTGCTGAATATCTTTTTAACTTTTTAAATCATTTTAAATATTGTTTTAATCGTTGTTTATTGTT
>JALIGW010000032.1:689286-851786 GCA_023053685.1 Diadophis punctatus similis | reverse complement strand
AATACCACCTCTGAATGGAACCATCTGGATTGCAGAATTGTCCTCTCCCTGAAGCAAGAAGGCAAGGAAGAGCTCAGGAGTAAGGAGAAGGGAAGAAGACAAGAGGGATTTCCTTTAGTGTTCTGCTCAGCTGACAGGAGCTATGCCAGATTCAGATTACTAGAGTTGGAAGGGACCTTGTAGGTCATCTAGTCCAACCCCCTGCTCAAGCAGGAGTCCCTACACCATTTCTGACAGATGGCAGTCCAGTCTCTTCTTGAAAGCTTCCAGTGATGAAGCTCCCACAACTTCTGAAGGCAACTTCTGTTCCATTGGTTGATTGTTCTCACTGTCAGAAAATTCCTCCTTATTTCCAGGTTGAATCTCTCTTTGGTCAGCTTCCATCCATGATTCCTTGTCTGGCCTTTTGGTGCCTTGGAAAACAGCCTGACCTTCTCCTCTCTGCAAACTTCTATGCCCTCAATGCCAACTTCTACCAGACAGAGAATATGACATTACAGTAACAGTCAATGCCCACTTTGAAAATGGTGGGAGTTGGATTGCCATGCCATGCTCACCCTCTTGCAGATTTTAATATATTGCAGTGGATCAGGAAGAATTATCTCTGTGTAGGGGACTGAAGCTAGTGTGATTAATCATTTGAATATGAGCCAACAGGGTGTGGCAGCAGCCAAAAAATGCCAATGCAATCCTAGGCTCCATTAATAGAGGGGGTAGAATCAAGATCATGTGAAGTCCTAGTACTGCTTTACAAAGCCTTAGTATGGACTTTGTAATATTCCGTACTTGGAATATTGCATCCGGTTTTGCAGCTACCAATATTGTTGGACGAGCAGGCACAAAAACAGCCAGGGAAGTGATTGAAAAAGATGTTGAGACTCTGGAAAGAGTTCGGAAAAGAGCAACAAAGATGATTTGGGGTCTGGAACAGTGGTGAGTTCCTACCAGTGCGGTCTTGCCTGTTCGTCGCCGCAGAGCCGAAGAAGCTGTTGGTGTTTGTGGCGCGGGGCTTCCCCCGCCCGCTTTCCCCGGCCGCCAGGATGCCACCATTTGCGTTCTTTTGCCCTCTGCACAAGCAGAACGCTTTGTGCATGCGCAGAGGGCAAAAGAACACAAACGGCGGCATCCTGGCGGCCGGGGAAAGCGGCCGGGGGAAGCCCCGCGCCGCGAACGCCAACAGCTTCTTCGGCTCTGCGGCGACGAACAGGCAAGACCACACCAGTAGGAACCCACCACTGGTCTGGAAGCTAAAACATATGAAGAATGATTGCAGGAACTGAGTATGTCTAGTCTAGTGAAAAAAGGACTAAGGGAAATATGATAGGAAGATGAAAAGGAGAAGGAGTAGGAGTAGGAGAAGAAGGATGAAAAAAAGAGGAAAAGGAGAAGATCTGTTCTAGTTCACAAATAAGGGATTGGATATCCAAGAAGGAAGGAAGGGAAAATAACCTGATTGGCCCCTTGCTGAAATGAAGCACATTATCAGAGAAAAATGCAGAGATGTTGGAGAGAGATCACTTAATAATCTTGGAAGGAGGCTAATTTCTTGAACTCGGTACAGTTCCTACTCTAAAATAAATGTTAGGTATCTTTGTCTTGAATATTTGTCAAGTTATGAAGGTAGAAGACAATTGTCTCCCTATCTGTAGATTCCTTCAGAAGGTTATTCCTACAACTATGAGACAATGCATTTCATTGAGCTACAGAGCTGTTCAGAGAAGTAGTCCACATCTTCAAACTTACATGAAGAACTTCTTCAAACGGAAGGCCCTACTTCTTGGGTTGATGTAGGGTGGTGACTTTGCTCACTTATTTTGTTGGGAAATCACATCTGCTGGACATGCTGTTACAATCCTGCTTAGATTTTTCATTAAAGTGGAAATGACATCTCCAGATGTGGTATTCAGCCGGTTCAGATCGTTTCAGACGAACCAGTAGAAGCGACCTGCAGGTGGGGTGGGGCCCGCCCATTAGCCCCAGTGCTATGCCATCCTATTTAGGCACATTTTGAAGCCATGCGCATCAGGGCTGGGTTCTAACTTACCTCGCTGCCGGTTTACTTCCTCCTGCGGCTTGTGGGCGTGCGGACATTGCGCACTGCGCAGCTGTGCCGCGTGAGAGCATGTGCATGCGCAGTGCCGAAAACCAAGATTCTGCATGAGCAGAAGCAAAAAACAAGATGGTGGCGCCACTGAGAGAGCCAGTTCGGGGGTGTGGCCAACCGGCGATTGCTCCCAGTTCCTGCTACAGGTTCTATAGAACTGGTCGAACTGGGAGCAACCCACCTCTGATGCACATGCGTGCAAGCTGTGTGTGCGAGCAAAGTGCATGCACGGAAGGCCGTGAGCATGTGCGGAAGGGGGGCATGTGAGCAAAGTGAGTGCGCATGCGCACACAATCACATTTGCGAACTGGTAGGGAAAGTAAGTGAATACCACCTCTGGACATCTCCATAAGGCACTTGGCCACATTGAAGCAGAACTAGTCACCTCCTTGAGATGAAGCACTTCATGCAAATAGATCATGGACAATGGACAATGGACATTTGCAGGACATAATGCAAACTATTATTTTAAAGAATCCATCCCAAAGATGCAACAAGAAGCAACCTAGAACTAAGGAGAAATTTCCTGACAGAACACTTAATTAGAGGAACAACTTGCCTCCAGAAGTTGTGAATGCTCTGATATTGGGATTTTTTAAACCATTTGTCTGAAATGTTACAGGGTTCCGTGCCTGAGCAGGAAAGACCTCTAGAAGACCTCTAAGGTCCCTTCCAACTCTATTATTCTGTTAAGGATGTCGGCCACATCGTGTATTCTTTATCTTGGATACATTGATGGAAATAGTTTTCAGACTCTGTTGAGAAAAGTATCTAGAACCGTGATGGCGAACCTATGGCACGTGTGCCAGAGGTGGCACACAGCGCCCTCTCTGTGGGCATGCGAACCGTTGCCCCAGCTCAGCTCTGCTGTGCATGCATGCCTGCCTCCCACTGGCCAGCTAGTCTTCAGGTCTCTGCCGCACATGTGGGGGGCACGTGCATACACGTACATACGTGGGGGTTTGGGGGCATGCAGGGGGGCACATGTATGCATGGGTGCAGGCCACATGCATGGGGCTGCGTGTGCATTGCATTTTGGGGGTTTGCACGCACACATGCTTTGAGCACTCGGTCCGGAAAAGGTTAGCCATCACTGATCTAGAAGAACCTATTTTCCTCTATTACATGGATGGACAAGCTACCTTCAAAGCTATATTTCCTTCATGACTGATCTTCCTCCAGGGTGGAGCCTCCGGACAGCTTAGATGTTATTTATGAACCATCGTCTCATTTTCCATGTAGCAACTTGAAGGCTTGAAAAGTCCCAGGTCCCATCCCATGTGAGTCATCAATCATTTTCCAGTGACCTTTGCAACACGCAACAGCTGCTTCAAGATTAATTTAGAAGGTAAAGTGATGTGACAGGTGATCTGGGCATTGGAGGGATCTAAACACAGGTGGATGATTTTACCCTAACCCTCCAAATCAGTTTATTTATGTCCCAAAGGTGCTTTTTCAAGAGGCCACGGGACTTTCTGGTTTTTCTTTGAAGGATGTTTCGCTTCTCATCCAAGAAGCTTCTTCAGGTCTGACTCGATGGTGGGGAATGGAAGGATGGAACCCACACCGCATATCGGACATAAATACATTAGAAAGTGTCCAGAGATACTTTACAAGAAGAGTCCTCCACTCCTCTACTCGCAACAGAATACCTTCCGCAACCAGACTTGAAATCCTGGGCTTAGAAAGCTTAGAACTACGTCGCCTTCGGCACGACTTAAGCATAGCTCATAAAATTATCTGCTACAATGTCCTTCCTGTCAACGAATACTTCAGCTTCAACCACAACAATACACGAGCACATAACAGATACAAACTCAAAGTGAACTGCTCCAAACTTGACTGTAGAAAATACGACTTTAGCAACAGAGTGGTAAATGCCTGGAACTCACTATCTGACATTGTGGTTTCGTCCCCAAACCCCCAAAACTTTACCCTAAGACTGTCCACTGTTGACCTCACCCGATTCCTAAGAGGTCAGTAAGGGGCGTGCATAAGTGCACCAGCGTGCCTACCGTCCCTGTCCTAATGTTCTCTCTTATCAGTACCCACCTTATGTATATAAACAATGTTACATCTATGTATATTACTAACACGTACTTGACAAAATAAATAAATAAATAAAAAATAAAAAATAAATTTATACTCCTTGCAGACAGCTGGTCCTTTTCATTTGCAAGCAGTATAAAAATCTGTCTGCAAGGAGTATAAATCCTTCCATTCTCCACCATCCAATCAGAGCTTGGTTTTTTCAGTCAGAGCTGAAGAAGCTTCTTGGATGAGAAGTGAAACGTCTTCAAAGAAAAAAACAGAAAGTCCAGCTGCCTCTTGAAAAAGCACCTTTGGGACAACCATGACCTGGATGACTGAGAATCTCCATAGACAGTTTATTTCTGGCTTACGTTTAGCATGACCTCCAGTGGGATTTTTTTTTTTTAAAAAAAAGATCCTTTCCTCTTTTATTTTCAAAGTTCTCGTGGTTTTTAGAGGGTCTTCTCTGGTATTTAGAATATAGAATAACAGAGTTGGGAGGAACCTTGGAGGTCTTCTAGTCCAACCTCCTGTTTAGGCAGGAAACCCTATACTGGGTGTCGGCAACCCTCGGTTCCAGAGCCACATGCGGCTTTTTGACCCCTCTCCTGGGGCTCCCTGCTGACCCGGTCGCGCAACCTGCTCTCTGCCCCAAGACATTGGCCCAACCCGGCCGTGGCCAATGCCAACCTCGCTAACATGAGGCTGGCGGGGTGGGAATGGGATCCGGGAGGAGGATACGACGGAAAAGGGGACAGGCCCACAGCTGAGGAGCGAGCACGAGCCGCAGTGGCAGCTTTCCCAAAGACAACCTTCCTCCTCCTCCTCCTCCTCACACAATCCCCTGGCTGGCTTCCGCACCAAACCTTGCACGCCCATCCCAGGGATCAGGCTGCCCTCACCAGAGTGCCCTCACCAAAGACACTCGCCCCATCAGCTGATCAAGCTGCCTACTCCGGGCACCTTTGCTGCACTTTGGCTGAGTCTGGCTGCTCGCTTGTGGAGGGTATCCCCGGTTGTTCACATATGCACACGAGAGAGAGAGAGAGAGAAACACACACACACACACACACACACACACACACACACACACACACACACAGAGAGAGAGAGAGAGAGAGAGGGAGAGGGAGAGGGAGAGGGAGAGGGAGAGGGAGAGGGAGAGGGAGAAATGAGAAAATGATGGAGGGAGAGAATGAGAGAGAGAGGAAAAAGAGAGAAACAAATGAGAGAGAGAAAGAGGGGGAGAGAGAGGGAAATGGAGAGAGAAATGAGAGAGAGCTGAAGGGAGAGAGTGAGAGAGAGGGAAACAAATGAGAAGGGGGAAAGGAAGGAAGGAAGGAAGGAAGGAAGGAAGGAAGGAAGGAAGGAAGGAAGGAAGGAAGGAAGGAAAAGGAGAGAAAAACAGAAATGAGAGAGAGGGAAAGAGAGAGAGAAAGAGCAAGAGAAATGAGAAATAAAATGAGAGAAAAAGAGAGAAAGAGAGAGATGAGAAAATGATGGAGGGAGGGAATGAGGGAGAGGAAAAAGAGAGGGAAACAAATGAGAGAGGGAAAAGAGGAGAAAAAGAAAGAAAGAGAGAGAGAAATGAGAAAATGAAAGAGGGAGAGAATGAGAGAGGGAAAAGAGGAAACAAATGAGAGAGAGAAGGGGGAGAGAAAGAAAGAAAGAGAGAGAGAGAAAGAGAGAGGGAGGGAGGGAGGGAGAGGAAAAAGAGAAAAATAGAAATGAGAGGGAGGGAGGGGGAGGGAGGAGAGCCATTTCCCACGGAAAACACCAGGAGCCACAAAACCTCAGTAGGCGTGGCTGGGGTGTGTGTCATGTGACTGGGTGGGAGTGATGTTGAGTTGGCCACGCCCACCCAGGTTTTGTGGCTCCCAGTGTTTTCTTTTCTGTGGAAAATGGGTCCAAATGGCTCTTTGAGTGTTTAAGGTTGCAGACCCCTGTCCTATACCATTTCAGACAAATGGTTATCCAATTTCTTCGTAAAAACTTCCAGTGTTGGAGGATTCACAACTTCTGGAGGCAAGCTGTTCCATTGGTTAATTGTTCTGTCGGGAAATTTCTCCTTAGTTCTAAATTGCTTCTCTCCTTGATTAGTTTCCACCCATTGCTTCTTGTCCTACCTTCAGGTGCTTTGGAGAATAGTTTGACTCCCTCTTCTTTGTGGCAACCCCTGATATATTGGAAGACTGCTATCATGTCTCCCCTGGTCCTTCTTTTCATTAAACTAGACATACCCAGTTCCTGCAACCGTTCTTCATATGTTTTAGCCTCCAGTCCCCTCATCATCTTTGCTGCTCTTCTCTGCACTCTTTCTAGAGTCTCAACATCCTTTTTTTATTTCACCTTAGGGAGGGAGGCAGACAGATAAGCAGACTTTCAAAGGTCTGCTTGGCATTTTGTAAAGATCCAGCGTAGACCATCCACCCCAGCAAAACTGTCTGCGGTAAGCAGGGAATCAATAGCGAGCTGTTATCACACAAACAAAGAGGTTGAAAGTCATGCAGACGTTTGAAATATTAATAAGACATCCTATCACGGTTGCTTATTTTATTTATTTATTTAGGGAAATTTATCGGGCTGCCTGTCATCGCCAAACCACACCGGGCTGCTACCAGAAAGGTAAATAAACGGAATGGAACAATAACAAAATAATCTCCCAGCCACTCACTCATCCACTCACCCCCAACTGCTTCAAAAAAAATCAGATGGAATGAACAGAAAGCAAAATAAGACAGCTCTGTGTATTTTGCAGAGGTCACCGTGTCTACATCTGCTGTGGAGAGACAGAGGGTGATGTGAAGTTGGCAAGGCTCTGCTTATTTATTTGTTTTTTTGCTTGTATGTGTATGCATCCTTTCATTAGTGCCATGCAGGGGGGGAAAAAAACCCAGGAGAATATTCAGCCGAGCGTACAAAAAAAAAAGCATTGCTTTTTTTAGAAAAATAGTAATAATCTAATCCATCCACAGATAAATTAAAATGTACAGGCTAATAGGATTATCAAAAGAATATGCAGCGAAGAGAAATGTTTCAATTAAAACCCTGGGGTAAGTAATGTTATTATTATTTTTTCATGGTGGTATACAACCTTTCCAGAGGTGAGGTTCATATAATTTCCCTATTGGTTCGCCCAGAATCGAAAATGTGAGTGCACGTGCACACACACTCGCTTCAGTTGCACGCACGCCTTCCGCGCATGTGTGCGGGCTTCCGTGCATGCGCTTTGCTCACACGTGTGGCTTGCACGCATGTGTGCGGCTTGAAAAGTGGCTAAATAGGATGGCATAGCGCCGGAGTGGGTGGGCCCATCCGTGGTCCCACCCGCAAGTCGGTACTACCGGTTCGCCTGAACCGGCTCGAACCAGCTGAATACCACCTCTGAACCTTTCCCTTGGGATTGTGGGGAAGACATATAGATGGAACCAGGTTGGTTTGCTGTCACTTCCCAAGAAGGCGGAGAAAGTGTTTAGCTTAATGAAAAGAAGAGTAGGTGTGATATGATAGCTGTGTTCTAATATCTAAGGAGGCCACAAAGAAGAGGTCAACCTGTTCTCCAAAGCACCTGAAGGCAGGAGAAGAAGCAATGAATGGAAACTAATCAAGGAGAGAAGCAACCTAGAACTAAGAAGAAATTTCCTGACAGAAAATTAATCAGTGGAACAACTTGCCTCCAGAAGTTGTGAATTGCATTTCCACAGAGATGATGTTCCTCAGGGAAGGAATAACCACAGAGAAGGCTCTTCTTCTTGATCCCACTAGATCAATCACATGAGGTATCACATGAGGTAATTGGTATCACATGAGGTATCACATGTGGTATCACATGAGCAGGGGTGGGTTCTAACTTACCTCGCTACCAGTTCGCTTCCTCCCATGCCGTGTGGGCACGCCTCATGGATGTACACATACTTTGCGCACTTGCACATGTGCAGTGCCCAAAAATCTGAACAAAATAAATAAAAAAAAAGGCAAACATGAGATGGCGACTACATGCACAGTGCCAGAAACCCGGCTTCTGCGCATGCTCAGAAGAAATACAAAATTTTAAAAAAAATTCAAAAAAAAGATGGAAGCACTCATGGACCAGTATCAACCAAACCAGTTCTGTGATATCATCGTGACGTTATCAGCGTGTGGCTACCAGTTCGGGCGAACCGGTCCATACTGGGAGGAACCCACCTCTGCACATGAGGTACCACAGGAGGTAATTGGTAGGTAGATCGAAGAGAAAGATTAGGAGTGATATGATAGTTGTCTTCCAATATTTGAAGGGCTACCGCAAAGAAGAGGGGAACAACTTATTCCCCAAGGCATGTGAGGTCAAGACAAGAAGTAATGGATGGAAACTTATCAAAGAGGAATGTCATCTAGAGCTAAGGAGAAATTACCTGAGAGTGAGAACAGTTAACCTGTGGAACAGCTTGCCTCCAGAAGTTGCAGTTGCTCCATCACTGGAGGTTTCCAAGAAGAGACTGTTAGAATATTCATGACTGGGAGAGCCATGTTAACAAGGTTAGCCAATGAATAGTTATAGCAACTGAATCAGCCAATGGGAGCTAACCACTTTGGAGTCTGTGCAGAGAATCGAAACTGGAACTTAAGCTTAAGACTGGGTGTGGCTCCAGTCTCCACTCTGTACTCTCTGTGCTTGTCTGCTCTGCTGAAATGAAACTTAACTCTCCTGCTTGTGTTTACCTGTATATATATTATTATGTTTATAAAGAAGTTATTGAATCCAGCTGAATCAGACATCTGAGTGTGCTTCTGGTTTTGATTTTGCAACAAACTTTAATAGAGACTTGACATTGATTTATCCAGAGGATCTCCTGTTTGAGCAGAGGGCTGGACTAGAAGACCTCCGTCTTGGAAGGACCTCATTGTTCGATATTCTATTACCTGCTCTTTCACATTTCTGAAGCTGATTTGTCCTCAAAAGAGTTAATAAAAGGCCTCTGGAAGAGGAGGCTGGTTTCCACCTCACTGGCCATGCTCGATGGAGTGTGGAAGCATATTTCTAGTCTGTTTTACCGTTCAGAAAATTTGCTGCAAGACACTTTTGCATAAACCCAACAAGGCTATCGGGTAAGCTTCCTTCCACTGTTTGGCTCGGCTGACCACCCTCGCTGATTTATCAGCAGGATAACGGATTTCAATCTGCATAAAAATGGAAGCTGCAAACTATTTTGGATTAATCAGGTCTGACTTTAATTCCTTTTGGTATTCTCATTTGAATCGCACATCAATCACCTGGCCAGCTTTTGATAATAAAGTTCCTGTAATATCTAATTCCGCATTAATTCCATTATAATTTAACAGGCATTTATTCTAATGGTTCTTCTGATGGAATTACATCTGACATCTCTATGAATACCGGAATATTGCCGCGTGATCAATGTTACAGCCCTGGATGCCGAAGAAACCAATAAAAAAATATATAGTTGCCATTACTCTCGTCCGTAATCTGAATGCTTCTGTAAATCTTGCAGGCATAAATTTACACAACTTTTGCCAGTTACATGCTGGCAGCTACAGTCAGTAGGAAACTGATTTTATTTTATTTTTTAACTTGGAATGGGGTTAAAAAGAAAGAATGTTTAACCGAACAACAGAATTGGAAGGAACTTTGGAGGTCTTCTAGTCCAACCCCCTGCTCACCTTGGAGAACCTATACGATTTCAGACAAATGGCTGTCCAATCTCTTTTTAAAAACCTCTAGCGTTGGAGCACTCACAACTTCTGGAGGCAAGTTGTTCCACTGATTGATTGCTTCCACTGTCAGAAATTTCTCCTTAGTTCTAGGTTGCTTCTCTCCTTGATTAGTTTCCATCCATTGCTTCTTGTCCTGCCTTCAGGTACTTTGGAGAATAAGTTAACCCAGGGGTGAAATGCTCCCAGTTCACTTTTACCTGTCTGTCATCGGAGAGCTAATCGCGAAGGCAGCGCGACGCTCCGCCCACCCGCCGGGACACCGCCATTTCAGTTCTTTTACCCTCTGCGCATGCACAAAGCGTTCTGTGCATGTGCAGAGGGTAAAAGAACTCAAATGGCGGTGTCCCGGCGGGTGGGCAGAGCGGCGCGCTGCCTTTGCGATCGGCTCTCCGACGACAGACAGGTAAAAGCGAACTGGGAGCATTTCACCCCTGGGTTGACCCTCTCTTCTTTGTGGCAGCCTCTTAAATATTGGAAGAACTCTGCTATCATGTCACCCCTAGTCAGGGGTGGGTTCTGGATCGTTTTGCTGTCGGTTTGCTCAGGGTTCCGCCGGGTGTGCGTGCTTTGCGCGCATGCGCCCCCCCACAGCAATAAAAATTAGCTTCTGCACATGTGCAGAAGCAAAAAATTAGCTTCTGTGCATGCGCAGAAGCAAAATCCAAGATGGCGGCGCCCATGGACCAGCACCGACAGATCCGGCTCCATGACATCATTGCCGCTTTACTAATGGTTCTAAAGAACCGGTTAGAACTGGTAGGAACCCACCTCTGCCCCTAGTGCTTCTTTACATTAAACTAAACACCCAATTCTTGCAACCATTTTTAATATGTTTTAGTCTCCAGTTCCCTAATCATAAACATGGCCACCATGCTTTCAGAACACTGAGGATATGGGGAAAAAAAAGCTGGTGTTTATTTTTGACAAACATGGATTTTTAAAGTATGTCAAATCATCCTAGGACATCACAGAGAGCAATAATGAATACAAATAAATGATGGCATGGGTGGATGACAGGCAGGAAAAAAACCCCACTGAAGCAGAAGATAGGAAAGCAGGAGGAACAAATCAGGGGTGGGTTCCTCCTGGTTCGGACCGGTTCGCCCGAACTGCTAGGGACACTCTGGTGATGTCATGATGACATCACAGACCCGGTTCGGTTGGTGCCGGTCCGTGGGCACCGCCATCTTTTTTTTGAATTTTTAAAATATATTTTTAAAATATATCTTATTTTCTTCTGAGCATGCGCAGAAGCCGAGTTTCCGGCACTGTGCATGCGGTCGCCATCTTGTTTTTGGCTTTTAAAAAAATTATTTTTTAAAAAAAATTTCGGCACTGCGCATGCGCGTGCCCATGCGGCGCGGGAGGAAGTGAACCGGTAGTGAGGTAAGTTAGAACCCACCCCTGGAACAGATCTACCCTGTGCAGATGTGCTCCATGAGGGAGACAGAAGATTGAGAAGGCAGAGACTGAAATCCACCAGCCAGAAATTGAACAAATGCCAAAATAAGAGAGAGAGAGAGAGAAAGAAAGAGAGAAACAGAGAGAGAGAGAGAGAGAGAGAAAGAGAGAGGAGAGGGAGAGAGAGAGAGAGAGAGAGAGAGAGAGAGAGAGAGAGAGACAGACAGACAGACAGACAGACAGACAGACAAACAGACAAACAGACAAACAGACAGACTATGGAATGTATTTCTTTATATAAATGCACTGTTTAAATAGAAAATAAGAAAGGGGTTTATTAATATTGAAAATACTGCCTTCTAGAACCTGATTCACACCATGACACCCTTAAATACATTAAGGGCAGGACTCAGGTTCTAGAAGGCAGTATTTTCAATATAAAGCCAAAATGAAGAACCCAGGGGGCATAAACTGAAATTGACAGGGAAGCTCAAAAGCCACGTTAGAAAGTATGACTTCACAGAAAGAGTAGCGGGAACTTGGGACCAACTTCCAGCAGAGGCAGTGGGTCAGTCTTCAGTAACTGAGTTTAAACATGCTGAGGATAAATCCATGTCCATCATCTGACAAAAATCAAAATTAAATAAATAAATAAATAAAAACTCAAAGGCCAGAATCGATGAACCACTTGGTCTTTTTCTGCTTAGATTTAGCCAACATACCACGCTGTTCAATAATAACAAGAGTGTCTGTAGACAATGGTTCACCAATACAAGAGAATAATTGTAGTTTAGGGTTGACCTGTGTGGTCCTTGGTGCTATCTGAGCTTGGTTGTTTTTTTGCAGATGTTTCGTGACCCAACAGGTAACATTATCAGCGCTAGAAGGGAGTAGGGTTTGCAAAGAGGAGGAGGAGGAGGAGGAGGAGGAGGAGGAAGAAGAAGACTACTATGGGATCCTTGGTGCTCTCTGAGGTTGGTTGTTTTCTAGCAGACGTTTCATAACCCAACTATTTCTCACCATCTGTGCTAGAAGGGACTGGATGAATTCATTTGGCAGAAGTTGTTGAGCTTCATTCACTGCTGAAGATGGTGAGAGGTTCTGCTGCAGATTTTGCTTGTTCGTCACCTAGAAGACTTCCTAGTTTGGCTACACTCCCTAGTCTGGGAAAAAAATATATGGGAAGGTCTACATCCTGATGCCTTCCCTTACGATTTCCTGAATGTGAAAGGAAACCAGGAAATCTGCCATCTCTTGGCGAGAGGACTGTGGAATGAATGACAGGATATTCACTCACTTCTTGGCCACCTCAGATTTAAATCAGAGCAGCACATCACATACCAGCCATAAAAAAACCCACATCCTTTTCTCTTTGAAATAACATTTCAAAGCCAACATTCCGTTTCCAGTTGAGTAAGAACAAGCAAAACCAATGCTCACCCAGAAAACAAACAAAACAACAACCCCACAACGATGATTCCATGGTGCACAGTGCACAAACCCACAGTCCATTTTTATCTCATCAGGCAGTGGGAATCTGAACCTTCCTTTAAAGTCACACATATTTTGTTTTCTCCCTTTGAGAACGCAGAACAGATTCAGATCAAAATAGAGGTGCTGGGAAGCGCAGATGTTGATAAAAACATCAGAAAGCAGCGGGTTGTTGAGAAGGATTTCCCTGCTCCTGTCTGTAGGAAGTTAGAAATGTACAAATAGTAAAAGGGGAGTTTAGTCTCAAAGCTGGGGGGAAAAGAGCCAAAATTATATTGATCATAAAAGGAAGAAAGACAAGACTTAAGAGTTAAACCCTGGACTGACATGTTCATATACATGCAGATAGATAGATGATTAGATTAGATTAGATTAGATTAGATTAGATTAGATTAGATTAGATTAGATTAGATTAGATTAGATTAGATTAGATTAGATTAGATTAGATTAGATAGACAGGTAGGTAGGTAAGTAGGGAGGGAGGTAGATAGGTAGATGATAGATAGATAGATAGACAGATAGACAGATAGACAGAGTAGATAGATGGATGGATAGAGTTAGATAGATAGATAGATAGATAGATAGATAGATAGATAGATAGATAGATAGATAGATAGATAGATAGATAGATAGATAGATAGACAGACAGACAGACAGACAGACAGACAGACAGACAGACAGACAGACAGCAGGCAGACAGATAAATAGAAAGAAATAGACAGACAGACAGACAGACAGACAGACAGACAGACAGACAGACAGACAGAAATAGTCAGACAGACAGCTACCTAGAGACCTAGAGATGATATAGATGATAGATAGATAGATAAATAGATAGATTAGATTAGATTAGATTAGATTAGATTAGATTAGATTAGATTAGATTAGATTAGATTAGATTAGATTAGATTAGATTAGATTAGATTAGATTAGATAGACAGATAGGAAGGCAGGTAGGTAGGTAGGTAGAGAGGTAGATATAGAAAGACAGAAAGACAGATAGACAGACTAGATAGATAGATAGATAGATAGATAGATAGATAGATAGATAGATAGATAGATAGATAGATAGGTAGACACAGAGAGACAGACAGACAGACAGACAGACAGACAGACAGCAGGCAGAAAGATAGATAGAAAGAGACAGACAGACAGACAGCTACCTAGAGACCTAGAGATGATATTTTTTTAGATTTATTATTAGAGTTATAGATGAATAGATGACGGACGGACAGACAGACAGACAGACAGACAGACAGACAGACAGACAGATAGATAGATAGACAGACAGACAGACAGACAGACAGACAGACAGACAGCAGGCAGACAGATAGATAGAAAGAGACAGACAGACAGACAGAGACAGACAGACAGACAGACAAAAAGAAACAGACAGACAGACAGACAGACAGCTACCTAGAGACCTAGAGATGATATAGATGAATAGATGACAGACAGACAGATAGATAGATAGATAGATCACTGAAAAAAATGATTTATGACTATTTTTCACACTTATGACCATTGCAGTGTCCCCATGGTCACATGATCAAAATTGGAACGCTTGGCAACTGACTTATATTTATGAAGGTCGAAGTGTCCAGGGGTCACGTGATCTGCTTTTGCGACCTTCTGACAAGCGAAGTTACATGGGGAAACCAGATTCACTTAACAACCATGTTACTAACTTACCAACTGCAGTGATTCACTTAACAACAGTGCCAAGAAAGGTCACATGACCCTGGGACAGTGCAAACATCATAAATATGAGCCCGTTGCCAAGCATCTCCATTTGGATCACGCGACCATTGTAGCAAGTCGTAAAGTGGGGGGAGGGGAAATCACTTAACAAATGTTTCACTTAGCAACAGAAATGTTGGGCTCAGCGCGTGCTGTGGTGGGTGTTTCAAGATACACCCACATAACACCCATACTCCACCAGCTGCACTGGTTGCCCATCGGTCTCCAGGTACAATTCAAGGTGTTGATCATCATCTTTAAAGCCCTACATGGCTTAGGACCAGGCTATCTCCGGGACTGCATTCTACCTCATACTTCCCTCCGACTGGTTAGGTCCCACACAGTGGGTCTCCTCCAGGTCCTGTCAACCAAACAATGTTGGCTGGTGGGTCCTAGGGGGAGGGCCTTCTCTGTGGGGGCCCCTGCTCTCTGGAACCAACTCCCCCCAGAGATACGAATTATCCCCACCTTGCTGGCCTTCCGAAAAGCCGTGAAGACATGGCTTTTCCGGCAGGCGGGGTTTTGAGACAAATTCATCTTGGTCTCCCCTATGTATGTAAGATTTTGTATGCCTTTTAAATGTATTTTAAATTGTTTTAAATTGTATTGTTTAGCGGTTCTTCAAATGTTGTACGCCGCCCTGAGTCCCCAGGGAGTAGTGCGGCATTTAAGAATCAGAAATAAAATAAAATAAATAAAGTTGTGGTCGCAAGTCGAGGACTACCTGTAAGCTGGATCTGGGTGATGAGCAGAATTGCTTGTTTGTGAGACTTACAACCCACCACTCCATTTTAAGAGAATGCCCCGCAACGGAACTCAAAATTGAGTTGTCCGAAAACACAATTTTAGAAGTTAAAATAAAATACATCAAAGAACAAATGAAAGCTCTCCTCAGAAGGCTGCGGCTGAAAGGACATGTTGATTTCCGCTGGAAAAAACGAGGAAAGACGCCAATCACAACTCCACAATCCCACAGTTGGGAGTAATGCAGGACAAGGTCCTGTTTTGTGAATCAAACAACCTGCCTGAACAGACTATCATCAAAAAGGGCTCTCCTGCAGATATTTATTTATTTATTTATTTATTTATTTATTTATTTATTTATTTATTTATTTATTTATTTATTTATTTATTTATTTATTTATTTATTTATTTATTTATTTATTTATTTATTTATTTATTTGGCAGTTTTTCTATGCCGCCCTACTCCCTCAGGATTCAGGGCGGCGTACAACATTTTATGGAAACTCCAAACAAATCATTAAAAAGGCAATTTAAAAAAACAATTTAAAAACATATAAACAACATACATACATGGGGGAGACGTCTCAAACTCACCCCGCCTGCAGAAAGAGCCATGTCTTAATGGCCTTTCGGAAGGCCAGCAAGGTGGGGATAATTCGGATCTTTGGGGGCAGCTAACCGTGTCTGTAGCATCAGGATCGCCTCTGAGTGATCTGTTCAAGGATTTAAGCTTAAAACCATCATACCAGTAGGCTCGTTCCATATGCGTGGGATAGGAATGTGGTATTAGCTTCAGGTTTTGCATCAATCTAAATGTAGGGATGTTTTTCAAGTGCGGCTACTTGTAGAAAATGATTCTCTCTGAAAGGAGAAAATCATTGTAGCTCAGGGTTGAACGGTGGGGTCCTTGGTGTCTCTGAGCTTGATTGTTTTCTTGCAGACGTTATCAGAGTTTATTGCAAAAAATTAAATCCAGAAAGCACACACAGGCAGACTGATGCAGCAGGATTCATTTAAATAAGAAACTTCTTTATATACAACAGAGGTGGGTTCCTCCCGGTTCGGACCAGTTCGCCCGAACTGGTAGCGACCCACTGGTGATGTCACGATGATGTCACAGAACCGGTTCGGTAGGTGCCGGTCCGTGGGCACCGCCATCTTTTTTTTGGGGGGGGGGAATTTTTTAAAAAGTTTTTTTGGGAATTTTTTTCCAGGTTTTTTTTTCTTTTGCACATGTGCAGAAGCCGAGTTTCTGACACTGTGCAAGTGGTCACTATCTTGTTTTCGACTTTTTTGGGGGGTGGGTGTGTGGGAATTTTTTTGTGTATTTTTTTTCCAGTTTTTTTTCTTCTGCACATGCGCAGAAGCTGAGTTTCCGGGACTGTGCATGCAGTCGCCATCTTGTTTTCAGCATTTTATTTTTGATTTGATTTTTATTTTTTGCCACTGCGCATGCACCCACGAGGCACGGCCATGTGGCACAGGAGGAAGCGAACTGGCAGCGAGGTAAGTTAGAACCTACCCCTGATATACAAGAATATAGATGAAGTAAATTTTTACAATACCAACAGTAGATTCTTATTTTTTTGCAAAAAGTTTTTTTAATTTTTTCTCCACATTCTACATATATATACATCAATACATATACCATAACATCTTATCAAGTATTAACATACATTTATATATTATTATCCAATAATACCAACATATTAATCTTATATCTTCATCATCAAATTGCTTGTCTGTTTCCCCCTAGTCATATCATGTCAATCCCATCTCTTACCTCCCTCCCTTTTCTCTACCTCTCTTCTCCTTCTCTCTTTTCTTTCCATTTCCCTCTTCTTCCTTCCTTTCTCTAACTTTCTCCTCCTCCTCCTCCTCACCTCACCTTTCTCTTCTCCCCTTCTCCTCCTTCTAACCCCTCTCTTCTCCTACCTTCTCTCTTCCTTCTCTCCTCCTCTCCTCTACCCCCTCTTCCTTCCTCTTATGTCTCCAGAGTGTATCCATTTATATGTATTTTGTGGTTAACAAATAAGCATCTCGTCTTTCTAATTTCATTAACTTATAACACTAATATTAATCTTAACTCTTTTCTGTGTTAATAATTCAATACATATAAATCATTCTAGGTATAATTTTTACTAATATAATGCTTCCTTCCTTCCTTCCTTCCTTCCTTCCTTCCTTCCTTCCTTCCTTCCTTCCTTCCTTCCTTCCCTCCCTCCCTTTCCTTTTTCATCCTCTCTTTCTTCCTTTTCCTTCCTTTTCCTCCCTCTGATCTTCCCTCTCATGCAAACTTCCTTCCTTCCTTCCTTCCTTCCTTCCTTCCTTCCTTCCTTCCTTCCTTCCTTCCTTCCTTCCCTCCCTCCCTCCCTCCCTCCCTCCCTTTCCTTTTTCATCCTCTCTTTCTTCCTTTTCCTTCCTTTTCCTCCCTCTGATCTTCCCTCTCATGCAAACTTCCTTCCTTCCTTCCTTCCTTCCTTCCTTCCCTCCCTCCCTTTCCTTTTTTATCCTCTCTTTCTTCCTTTTCCTTCCTCTTCCTCACTCTGATCTTCCCTCTCATGCAAACTTCCTTCCTTCCTTCCTTCCTTCCTTCCTTCACTCCCCTCCCTCCCTCCCTCCCTCCCTCCCTCCCTCCCTTCCTTTTTTTAAACTACCATTGCAACTTCTAATGGTCACTACCTGTAATTCATTTGTTTCTACATGTGTGGCTTTCTAGTATGTTTTGGAAGGGGTGGGGGCTACAGTAGGTGGGGTCTTTCTTAATAACCTGCTCTGCTGTGATTATTGGAGCCGAGAAACAGACGTAGAACAAGCTGCGAGAACAGCCAAGAAAAACGCAGGCTGTGCGGTTTCGGGTAAGTGGAGTTCATTTGCTTAGTTAATCTGTTCGAACAGACGGGCCCGGATGGAAAGCAATTCCAGCCGAAAGGCCTTCATTTCACAGATGAAAGACGTGTGATTCTTCCAGGCTGCCTTGGAAAAAAATAATCCTACCTGTGAGGAAGTGAGAGAAAAAAGTGGCTGTTTTAAGACACACAAACACCCCATTGGAGAAAGAGGCCATCTTTTCTCCTGGGTCTCTTTGTGAAAAGATTTGGGGGATTTGGAAGACCCAATGTCTTTTCCAGGGGGATTTCCAAAGCTGTCATTTAATAATAATAATAATAATAATAATAATAATAATAATAATAATAATAATAATAATAATAATAATAATAATAATAATAATAATAATAATAATAATAATAATAATAATAATAACAACAACAACAACAACAACAACAACAACAACAACAACAGAGTTGGAAGGGACCTTGGAGGTCTTCTAGTCCAACCCCCTGCCTAGGCAGGAAACCCTACACTACTTCAGACAAATGGTTATCCAACATCTTCTTAAAAACTTCCAGTGTTGGAGCATTCACAACTTCTGGAGGCAAGCTGTTCCACGGATTAATTGTTCTAACTGTCAGGAAATTTCTCCTTAGTTCTAAGTTGCTTCTCTCTCCTTGTTTAGTTTCCACCCATTGCTTCTTGTTCTACCCTCAGGTGCTTTGGAGAATAGTTTGACTCCCTCTTCTTTGTGGCAACCCCTGAGATATTGGAACACTGCTATCATGTCTCCCCTGGTCCTTCTTTTCATTAAGCTAGACATACCCAGGTCCTGCAACCGTTCTTCATATCTTTTAGCCTCCAGTCCCCTGATCATCTTTGTTGCTCTTCTCTGCACTCTTTCTAGAGTCTCAACATCCTTTTTACATTGTGGCGACCATTATGGGTTTCCATACAAATGTAGAAGAAGAGATGTTATGTCAGGGGTTTCCAAACGTGGCCACTGTAAGATTTGTGCACTTCAGTTCCCAGAATTCCTTATCCAGCCATGCTCTGAGTAGCTCATAGATTCCAGGGGTCTCCAACCCGGGCTACTTTTAGACTTGTGGACTTCATCTCTGTCAGAGTTTGCAGCACATCTGATCAGCACACAAGAAAATGAACTTCAGCAGGATTCAATTATATATAAGAAACTTCTTTATATACAATACCATACAGCAGAATCCAGAAGTACAGAATCAATAATCACAAAAGCACAGAAGTAATATTCACAGAGGCAAGATAATAATACAGAGGCTCTCATGTATGTATGTATGTATGTATGTATGTATGTATGTATGTATGTATATTTGGGGTGTATGGGGTGCTCAGGGAGGGGTAGCACCTCTGGTGTAGGGCCATGTCGTGTCGTTTTATGGCAGCTCATTTTAGGGCAGCTTTTAGGGCAGCTTGTTCATCTTTGGTCCCTACCTGTCACTCAACTCTCACCTGTGGCTCCTAGCAGCTGTAGCAGGCGCAGCGACCACACCACGGGCAACAGCTCCGACAGGCTGGTCAAACCAGGTTGAGAGTAGCCGTTGGGTCATTGACCTTCGGTGAGATAGGGACTTGTCTATCCCGAGCATGTGAAGTCAGATTCCGGCGGACTGAGGGGATGAAATCTACTAGAATAGATGGAATCTGGGAAGAGAGAGTGAGGCGGACTATGCGCACCTCTCCCTCACTTTAACCCAATTCACATGCAAGTCTTGACATCTTAGATGTCAAGGTCCTCTTCGAATATGATGGACGAACATCATATATATATATATATATATATATATATATATATATATATATATATATATATATATATATATATATATATATATATATATATATATATATATATATATATATATATATATATATATATATATATATATAATTTTCTGTCGTGTTATCCTGGTGTACCCAAATATAGGAGAGAAAGCATCACAGCTTCCTTTTTGCCTTTCAGCCCCTCACTGGGACCATCCAGGCTGTTTTTGTATAGCCAACACACTAATCGGCTATACAAAAACATATATAACCCTTTCCTGGTGAAAGAGCTGATTGGGAACAGAGCCTATGGCTAGTGGTTAAGTTGCTGCCCTGCAAGGCAGCCGGCCCGGGTTCAAATCCCTGTAAGGGGTATGGCTATCTGACGAGAGCAAAATAAGCTCGAAATAGATCTATAATAGTCTCCCTTTATTTTCATTTATCAACAAAAAAATCCTACACACACACACACACACACACACACACACACACACACACAGATATATATATATATATATATATATATATATATATATATATATATATATATATATATATATATATATATATATATATATATATATATATATATATATATATATATATATATATATATATCAGTTGGCTAAGCCACACCCAGGCTCCGAGCCATCTGGGTCACCAAACAGTCAACAATTCATGAACTCTCACATACTGACAATCTTCCAGAATTCCCCAGTCAGGCATGCTCTGAGTAGTTCATCTATTCCAGGGGTCTCCATCCTGGGCTAACTTTAAGACTTGTAGACTTCAACTCCCAACATTCCCCAGCCAGCCAAACTTGTTCTACTTCTCTTTCTCAGCTCCAGTAATCAGAGTAGAGAGGTTATTAACAGACCCCCCCCCCAAGCTTGTCTGGCTCAGGAATTCTGGGAGTTGAAGTCCACAAGTCTTAAAGTGGCCAAGGTTGGACAACTTTGTGTTACAGTAAGTTGGACTCAAGATTGATCTAATTCACTATTGGTGTTTTGAGTTTTGAGGAATACTGAAACTGACTTCTAAAATTGTATTTATTTATTTTTTATTTTATTTATTTTATTTGTCAAAACGTATACAAGATAACAGGTATGGTATAAACATAAACAGAAGCACAGTAGGTATAGGTAGATTTGGACAATAGGACAGTAGGACAGGGACGGTAGGCACGATGGTGCACTTATGCACGCCCCCTTACAGACCTCTTAGGAATGGGGAGAGGTCGACTGTAGACAGTCTAAGGTTAAAGTTTTGGGGGTTTGGGGAAGAAACTACAGAGTCAGATTGTGCATTCCAGGCATTGATCACTCTGTTGCTGAAGTCGTATTTTCTGCAGTCGAGTTTGGAGCGGTTTACATTGAGTTTGAAAACATGATATCTAAAGAAAGCTTGGTTTTGTCTTCCAGCCTCCAGCCAAATGTTGGTACTAAATTATGAACTTTAATGAGCCAGAAGGAGACCACTATTTATGGAATACTTGTGTTTAATGATGCCCGGTGTCATTTTCATTAAATTTAAATAGGACATTCAATTAAATCCATTTCAGTCTCTGTCCAGATCCTTCTCGTTTTTCTTCGTGGGTTCCTGGAATACCAAAAGCGATGGTCCCTAACATCTTTAAAGAAACATAATTCAGAAATCACCTAAAGGTGTCTAGTTTGAGCTCCCTTTAAGACTAGATACTGTACATAATGCAGGTAGTCCTCAACTTACAACTATTTGTTTAGTGACCATTCAAAGTGGTAAACAGAGGGATACAATCAAGGACCAGAGAGGACTGGTTGTCCACCCCTAATTAGGGGACTGGAGGCTAAAACATATAAAGAACAATTGAAAGAATTGGTATGGCTAGTCTAGTGAAGAGAAGGACCAGGGGAGACATGATAGCAATGTCCCAATATTTGAGGGGCTGCCCCAGAGAGGAGGGGGGTCAAGCTATTTTCCAAGGCACCTGAAGGCCAGACAAGGAATAATGGATGGAAACTGACCAAAGAGAGATTCAACCTGGAAATAAGGAGGAACTTTCTGACAGTGAGAGCAATCAACCAGTGGAACAGAAGTTGCCTACGGAGGTTGTGAGAGTTCCAACACTTGAGCTTTCAAGAAGAGATTGGACTGCCATTTGTCTGAAATGGTGTAGGGACTCCTGCTTGAGTGGGGGGTTGGACTAGATGACCTACAAGGTCCCTTCCAATTCTAGTAATCTAATCTAATCTAATCTAATCTAATCTGATCTGATCTGAACTGAACTGAACTGAACTGAACTGAACTGAACTGAACTGAACTAAACTAAACTAAACTAAACTAAACTAAACTAAACTAAACTAAACTAAACTAAACTAAACTAAACTAAACTAAACTAAACTAAACTAAACTAAACTAAACTAAACTAAACTAATATATTTGCAATAGTTTCAACATCCGGGGTCATGTAAATGCCATTTGCAACTTTCTCAGTTGGCATCCAATAATCCAAGTCAAGGTGGGTCGGGAAGGTGGATTTGCTTAATGACCACGTGATTCACTTAACAACTGCAGTGACTGACTTAATGACTCTAGTAAAAAAAAAGTCACAAAATTTGGCACAATTCACTTCACGACCGTTTTTCTTCGTAACAGAAATTCTGGTAATCAATGCTGGTTATATGTTGAGGACAAGTTGTAGAAGAATCAGTTCTCTCAAATCTCAACGAAGCTTTGTAAGGTTCAGCATAGATTTTATGAAGCAGTTCTAAAAATTTGCAAAATTTTGAGAAGGTTGGGATGGAGAAAATCTTCCAGTGGTTGAACATTTGTCATCCTGGGAATGTAGCAGACATTTTCTCGGTTGCTTCAGAAGGCAGCGCATTACCAGGAGAGCAATTGTTCTACTTAATTTTGATTAAGACTTGATGCATTTCGAAAGACACGCACATTCTTACAGGTAGTTGGCAGCTTGCAAAAATGAACTTCTGCGTTTTCCACCCTCATGGGAGAAGCTACATGGCAATGAGACAGATTGATTCAACTTTTGTGGGCGACAGTTACTCAAGGGTGAGAAGAATGTCATCCATGAATGCTCAGAGGAACTCTTATTTGATTGATTGAATGACTGCTTGTTGTAAAAGAGAATAATATTATAGCTCAGGGTTGAACTGTAGGGTCCTTGGTTCTTTCTGAGCTTGGTTTTTTTTTTTTGCAGATGTTTCATTATCCAACTACAGTAGGTAACATCATCAGTGCTAGAAGAAAGTGGAGTTTGTAGCAGGGGTGGGTTCCTCCTGGTTCGGACCAGTTCGCCCAACTAGGGTAATGATGATTTAATTTAATTTAATTAAAAGTTCTTATAGGCCGCCCAATCCCGTAGGACTCAGGGCAGCGTACAATAGGAATAAGAACAATACAATAAAAAACATGTCAATATAAAACATAACATCATTTTAAAAGAACATTTTAAACATTCATTCAGGGGGAATTCGATCTTCTACTTCTTCACCCCGCCTGCCGGAAGAGCCATGTTTTTACGGCTTTGCGGAAGGCCAGTAGAGTGGGGATAGTTCGGATCTCTGGTGGGAGTTGAACTGATGATGTTACCTAGTTGGGTAACGAAACGTCTGCAAGAAAACAACCAAGCTCAGAGCATCAATGACCCCTCAACCCTCAATTTCCCCTCAGTTAAAGCAGCCAACATTTTTCCACAGCTGCGTTTGTAGAAACATCCACTTGCCCTTAAAAAATATCCCTTAGCTCAGAGAAAATTATCAACACAACTCCATCCGAAAGCTATTTGCCAGACTAATCATACTTCCCTGCCATTCCCTTCTATCAGTAACATTTAACTTTCATGCCCCCTAACTGCTGGGAAATCACAACAATCCACTTTTCCTCAGATTTCCCCCCCCAAAAAAAATGTTTGAGGCATGTCAGTTTATCAGCCTGCGACCTTTTCTATTAATACTGTCTTTAGATTGGCTCCCTGGCACATGCAGAATATAAATCTTATTACCCAGGGCTAGTCTGGCTGCCCCGGATAGAACAGCTGAGGAGAAAGGGGAAAAATATATATATGTGAAAATTTGAAATGGTGGGCCTTGTAATGCCTGCGTATAATTTATTAGCCAGCCAGATTCCCAGAAGGAATAGAAAAAAAATAAAAATAAAATAGAAGTCAGATGAATGGAAGCTATTAAAATGGATCTGGAGGAGAGAGAGAGAGAGAGAGAGAGAGAGAGAGAGAGAGAGAGAGAGAGAGAGAGAGAGAGAGAGAGAGAGAGAGAGAGAGAGAGAGAGAGAGAGAGAGAGAGAGAGAGATGAGAAAATGATGGAGGGAGAGAATGAGAGAGAGGAAAAAGAGAGAATCAAATGAGTGAGAGAAAGAAGGAGAGAGAGAGATATGAGAAAATGATGGAGGGAGAGAATGAGAGAGAGGAAAAAGAGAGAATCAAATGAGTGAGAGAAAGAAGGAGAGAGAGAGAGAGAGAGAGAGAGAGAGAGAGAGAGAGAGAGAGAGAGAGAGAGAGAGAGAGAGAGAGAGAGAGAGAGAGACTGGCTTCTTCGCCATTGTGCAAGTCGCTTTGTTTAGCTTATTTATAACTAGGTTCCCCACCTCGGAGATAATGCAAATCAAGTTCTATCTCATAAATTATGTGACCTTTTCAAGCCGCAATCTCCAGGAGATCTAAATGGAAATAAACCCCAAGATGCACAGCCCTCTTAAACTCTTGGCTGACCTTGTTTATGGCCTAAAACCCAGACTTTCATAATCTTCTGGAGAAGTTTAATAATGGAGGGCAGGAGAAAAAATGATTTAAGAGCTTCAAAGCAAGGGCCGGCCTTTCAAAACCGCAGCCATTTCTTCGTTCTCGGTTTCTTTGGAGTTCGGGGCCAAGGAGATAAGAAGATTCTAGGGGATGATAGTCTTCCCGTGATCTTTACCATGACATTTTTGTGGATGTCCCCAAGAGACAGAATAACAGAGTTGGAAGGGACCTTGCAGGTCATCTAGTCCAGCCCCCTGCTCAAGCAGGAAACCCTATATCATTTCAGACAAATGGTTGTCCAGCTTCTTCTTGAAAGCCTCTGGGATGGAGCACCCACAACTTCTGGAGGCAAGTCGTTCCACTGAGTATTGGTTCTAACTGTCAGGAAACTTAGTTCTAGGTTGGTTCTCTCCTTGATTATTATCTTTACGGTTGATTGCATAGTCGACCAGAGGTTCACACTGGATTTGGCATTTTTATCCACCTATTGAGGTCTTCTCAAGGACTTAGGAAAGGCACATGTGGATGTTTGATGTGTTACAGGTATCATCATAGGATGTAAACTGCTCTGAGTAAAGCTGCCTTTGGCAATTGACTGACGGTGAAATTGTCAATGCAATTTCAATGGAGTTCAATCCAATGGAGTTCAAGCGGTTTCCAGATATTTTGGGATTGAACCCAAGGTGACTATTACTATTGGTACTAGAAGAGAAGGACCAGGGGTGACATGATAGCAGTGTTCCAATACCTGAGGGGCTGCCACAGAGAGGAGGGGGTCAGGCTGTTTTCCAAAGCACCAGAAGGCCAGACAAGGAATAATGGATAGAAACTGACCAAAGAGAGATTCAACCTGGAAATAAGGAGGAACTTTTATTTATTTATTTATTTATTTATTTGGTATTCTTATATGCCGCCCAACTCCCGGAGGACTCCAGGCGGCGTACAACAGTAAAAAATACAAGAAACCAATAATAAATATGCATTTAAAAACAAATATAAAAATTAAAACCGTAATATTAAAAGTATACAATAACCATTCAACAATCATACATACTTGGGGTGAGCTCAATGGATTACGCTCTACCCTCAGCCTGCAGGAAGAGCCATGTCTTAACAGCCTTGCGGAAGGCCAGCAGAGTGGGGATAGTTCGGGTCTCTGGGGGAAGTTGGTTCCAGAGCACGGGGCCGGCCACAGAGAAGGCTCTTCCCCTAGGGCCCGCCAGCCGGCATTGCTTGGCCAACGGGACCTGGAGGAGGCCAACTCTAGACCTAGGTATCTCCGAGACCGCCTGCTGCCACAAACTGCCTCCCATCGACCAGTGCGCTCCCACAGAGAGGGCCTCCTCGGGGTGCCATCAGCCAAGCAGTGTAGGCTGGTGACGCCCAGGGGGAGGGCCTTCTCTGTGGGAGCACCCACCCTCTGGAATCAGCTCCCTCCAGACTTAAGAACAATTCACGACCTGTCCACCTTCCGCCGTGCCCTCAAGACACATTATTTTTATCAAGCCGGGCTGGCGTGAAAAAGTTTTTGGGGCTTTTAAAAATTTTAAGATTTTACTAAATTTTAATTGTATTAAATTAGGGCCATATTGAATATTTTATTTTAAATGTATTTTAATGTTTTTTACTTGGTTTAAATGTATTTTAATGTTTTTTACTTGGCTGTTCACCGCCCTGAGTCCCCTGGAGAAGGGCGGTATATAAATTTAATAAATAAATAATAAATAAACTCTGTGGGCCCTAACCGGTCGAAGGGAAGTGTGAGGCAGAATGCGATCCCGGAGATAATCTGGTCCTAAGCCATGAAGGGCTTTAAAGATGGTGATCAACACCTTGAATCGGACCCGGAGACCGATGGGCAACCAATGCAGCTGGCGGAGTACAGGTGTCACATGGGTGTACCTTGGCACACCCACCACAGCACGCGCAGCCGCATTTTGCACCAGCTGAAGTCTCCGGATACTCTTCAAGGGTAGCCCCATGTAGAGCGCGTTGCAGTAGTCCAGACGGGAGGTGACAAGGGCATGAGTGACCGTGAGTAGAGCCTCCTTCTCCAGGTATGGCCGCAACTGGTGCACCAGGCGAACCTGTGCAAAGCCCCTCCTAGCCACAGTGGAAAGATGGTGATCCAATTTTAGCTTTGGATCTAGGAGGACCCCCAAGTTGCGGACCTGATCTGAGGGAGTCAGTTTCGCTCCCTCGAACATCAAGGAGGGACAATTGTCTTGGTCCTTAGGAGGCAATATCCAAAGCCACTCAGTCTTGTCGGGATTAAGTCTGAGTCTGTTCCTCCCCATCCAGATCCTAATGTCGGCCAGGCATCGGCACATTACATCGACTGCCTCCCTGAAGTCAGACGGGGTGGTGATGTACAGCTGGGTGTCATCAGCGTACTGATGGTAACGCACCCCATGTCTGCGGATGATCTCCCCCAGAGGTTTCATGTAAATGTTAAACAGGATGGGCGAGAGAACTGACCCCTGAGGCACCCAACATGATAGGGGCCTAGGGGACGATCTCTGTCCTCCTGTCAACACCGACTGCATTCTGTCGGCGAGATAAGAGGAGAACCACCGTAAAACGGTGCCTCCCACCCCCAACTCGCCGAGACGATGCAGAAGGATACCATGGTCGATGGTATCGAACGCCGCTGAGAGGTCAAGTAGCACCAGGATGGAGGAATTACCCCCATCCCGGGCCCACCAGAGATCATCCATCAGAGCGACCAGGGCAGTTTCTGTACTGTAGCCACGCCTGAAGCCCGACTGATAAGGATCTAGATGATCTGTTTCATCCAGAAGCTGCAGAAGCTGAGTAACCACCACCTTCTCAACAAACTTTCTGACAGTGAGAGTGATCAACCAGTGGAACAGAAGTTACCTGCGGAGGCTGTGAGAGCTCCAACACTTGAGACTTTCAAGAGGAGATTGGACTGCCATTTGTCTGAAATGGTGTAGGGACTCCTGCTTGAGCAGGGGGTTGGACTAGATGACCTACAAGGTCCCTTCCAACTCTTGTAGTAATCTAATCTACTACCTTTGCTTGTTTTCATTGTCATTCTACCCTATGCCATTTCAGACAAATGATTGTCCAATCTCTTCTTAAAAACCTCCAGTGCCTCCACAACTTCTGGAGGCAAGTTGTTCCACTGATTATTGGTTCTAACTGTCAGGAAACTTAGTTCTAGGTTGGTTCTCTCCTTGATTATTATCTTTAAGGTTGATTGCATAATCAACCAGAGGTTCCCACTGGATTTGGCATTGAGGTCTTCTCAAGGACTTAGGATAGGCACATGACTATTACTATTGGTACTACCTTTGCTTTTTTTTCCATTGTCATTCTACTTCTACTTGCAGGTTTTTTTTTTGCCTTTTGTGATCTTCTCCGGGTTTTTTTCTCTTCTATACTGCTGTCTCCGGGTACTGCCACATCCACTATCCAGACATTTTGTCTTTCTTACCGACCATTGTTAAGTCTCGGGGATGGGTGTTATTATTATGCTTGGTTGCTTAGTCAGCCAGACTGGATTTGGCATTTTATCCACCTGTCACATCCTTCCCAAAGACCTGGGATAGGCAGATATGGATGTTTAATGGCGTTGTAAGCTGTTCCATATTTTTAATATTATTTGCTTTAAGCCTTTTGAAAGCCTTTCAAACTTCTTCTCATCTCCAGTGCAAATTTCAGGGACCCCAAAGAAGCTGGAGACCACAAATATCTTCTGAAGGCAAAGCTGTTCCACTGGTTAATTATTCTCACTGTCAGGCATAACACAATAATAGTGTTGGAAGGGACCTTGGAGGTCTTCTAGTCCAACCCCCAGGTCAAGCAGGAGATCCTACATCATTTCAGATAAATGGTTGTCCAGTTTCTTCTTGAAACTGATGCCATCTCTTGCATATCTTTATTGATGGTGTCTTGCCATCTCTGTTTTGGACACCCACAAGGTCACCGGCCATTGACTTCTAGTTGGTAGGCAGTCTTGGCAACGGTAGAAAGTGTTGCTCTCAGGATATGTCCATTACCAGCAGAGCTGGCCTTCTCTCATCTTCTCTGTCTATTTCGTGCCACACCAAAATGTTCTCAAA
This sequence comes from Diadophis punctatus similis, assembly GCA_023053685.1. Lineage (NCBI taxonomy): Eukaryota > Metazoa > Chordata > Lepidosauria > Squamata > Dipsadidae > Diadophis > Diadophis punctatus. The sequence goes on along the minus strand of JALIGW010000032.1, from coordinate 823,086 downwards.
TGGTGTCAATTGTGATGTGGTCAAGAAGGGAGATGGCCGATATCTAATAGAGCATTTGCATTTCCATGGCATGGAGATAATTTTTGGTCCCTGTTGTTGCTGCCCAGCATTCAGGACCATGCAGTGCAACAGGGCGAACTTCTGACAAACAAAGCTAATGGGGAAGCCAGATTCACTTAACAGCCATGTTACTAACTTTATTGTTGTTGTTAGTTGCGAAGTCGTGTCCGACCCATCGCGACCCCATGGACAACGTTCCTCCAGGCCTTCCTGTCCTCTACCATCCTCTGGAGTCCATTTAAGCTCACGCCTACTTCTTCAGTGACTCCATCCATCCACCTCATTCTCTGTCGTCCCCTTCTTCTTTTGCCCTCAATTGTTCCCAGCATTAGGCTCTTCTCCAGTGAGTCCTTCCTTCTCATTAGGTGGCCAAAGTATTTGAGTTTCATCTTCAGGATCTGGCCTTCTAAAGAGCAGTCAGGGTTGATCTCCTCTAGGACTGACCGGTTGGATCGCCTTGCAATCCAAGGGACTCGCAGGAGTCTTCTCCAGAACCATAGTTCAAAGGCCTCCATTCTTTGACTCTCAGCCTTCCTTATGGTCCAACTTTCCCAGCCATACATTGCAACTGGGAAAACCACAGCCTTGACTATATGCACTTTTGTTGGCAGGGTGATGTCTCTGATTTTTAGTATGCTGTCTAGCTTTGCCATGGCTTTCCTCCCCAGGAGCAAGCGTCTTTTAATTTCTTGGCTGCAGTCCCTATCTGCGGTGATCTTGGAGCCCAGGAAAATAAAATCTGTCACTACCTCCATTTCCCCCCCCCCCATCTATTTGCCATGAATTGAGAGGGCCGGACAACTGCAATTATTCACTTAGCAATAAGTGGCATTAAAGGCGGTAAAATGGGACAAAACTCACTTTAAAAATGTCTCACTTAGCAATGTACGTTTTGGGCTCTTTTGTGGTCGTAAGTTGAGGATTACTTGCAGTTGTGTGCGTGCTAGTAACATCTGCATTTCTTTTCATCCTGGGAGTGACAGGGAATGTGATCCTGTGCAGGGGTGAAATTCAGCAGGTTCTGGAGAACTGGTAGTGGAAATTTTGAGTAGTTCAGAGAACCAAAATACCACCTCTGGCTGGCCCCAGAGTGGGGAGGGAATGGGGATTTTGCAGTATCCTTCCCCTGGAGTGGGGAGGGAATGGAGATTTTGCAGTATCCTTCACCCAGGAGTGGGGAGGGAATGGGGATTTTGCAGTATCCTTCCCTCAGGAGTGGGGAGGGAATGGGGATTTTGCAGTATCCTTCCCTCAGGAGTGGGGAGGGAATGGGGATTTTGCAGTATCCTTCCCTCAGGAGTGGGGAGGGAATGGAGATTTTGCAGTATCCTTCCCCCAGGAGTGGGGAGGGAATGGGGATTTTGCAGTATCCTTCCCCCAGGAGTGGGGAGGGAATGGGGATTTTGCAGTATCCTTCCCCCAGGAGTGGGGAGGGAATGGGGATTTTGCAGTATCCTTCCCCCAGGAGTGGGGAGGGAATGGGGATTTTGCAGTATCCTTCCCCCAGGAGTGGGGAGGGAATGGGGATTTTGCAGTATCCTTCCCCTGGAGTGGGGAGGGAATGGAGATTTTGCAGTATCCTTCACCCAGGAGTGGGGAGGGAATGGGGATTTTGCAGTATCCTTCCCTCAGGAGTGGGGAGGGAATGGGGATTTTGCAGTATCCTTCCCTCAGGAGTGGGGAGGGAATGGGGATTTTGCAGTATCCTTCCCTCAGGAGTGGGGAGGGAATGGAGATTTTGCAGTATCCTTCCCCCAGGAGTGGGGAGGGAATGGGGATTTTGCAGTATCCTTCCCCCAGGAGTGGGGAGGGAATGGGGATTTTGCAGTATCCTTCCCTCAGGAGTGGGGAGGGAATGGGGATTTTGCAGTATCCTTCCCCCAGGAGTGGGGAGGGAATGGGGATTTTGCAGTATCCTTCCCTCAGGAGTGGGGAGGGAATGGAGATTTTGTAGTATCCTTCCCTCAGGAGTGGGGAGGGAATGGAGATTTTGCAGTATCCTTCCCTCAGGAGTGGGGAGGGAATGGGGATTTTGCAGTATGCTTCCCTCAGGAGTGGGGAGGGAATGGGGATTTTGCAGTATCCTTCCCTCAGGAGTGGGGAGGGAATGGAGATTTTGTAGTATCCTTCCCTCAGGAGTGGGGAGGGAATGGAGATTTTGCAGTATCCTTCCCTCAGGAGTGGGGAGGGAATGGGGATTTTGCAGTATCCTTCCCTCAGGAGTGGGGAGGGAATGGAGATTTTGCAGTATCCTTCCCTCAGGAGTGGGGAGGGAATGGAGATTTTGCAGTATCCTTCCCTCAGGAGTGGGGAGGGAATGGGGATTTTGCAGTATCCTTCCCTCAGGAGTGGGGAGGGAATGGAGATTTTGCAGTATCCTTCCCTCAGGAGTGGGGAGGGAATGGGGATTTTGCAGTATCCTTCCCTCAGGAGTGGGGAGGGAATGGAGATTTTGTAGTATCCTTCCCTCAGGAGTGGGGAGGGAATGGAGATTTTGCAGTATGCTTCCCTCAGGAGTGGGGAGGGAATGGGGATTTTGCAGTATCCTTCCCTCAGGAGTGGGGAGGGAATGGGGATTTTGCAGTATCCTTCCCTCAGGAGTGGGGAGGGAATGGAGATTTTGTAGTATCCTTCCCTCAGGAGTGGGGAGGGAATGGGGATTTTGCAGTATCCTTCCCTCAGGAGTGGGGAGGGAATGGAGATTTTGCAGTATCCTTCCCTCAGGAGTGGGGAGGGAATGGAGATTTTGCAGTATCCTTCCCTCAGGAGTGGGGAGGGAATGGGGATTTTGCAGTATCCTTCCCCCAGGAGTGGGGAGGGAATGGGGATTTTGCAGTATCCTTCCCCCAGGAGTGGGGAGGGAATGGGGATTGTGCAGTATCCTTCCCCCAGGAGTGGGGAGGGAATGGGGATTTTGCAGTATCCTTCCCCCAGGAGTGGGGAGGGAATGGAGATTTTGCAGTATGCTTCCCTCAGGAGTGGGGAGGGAATAGGGATTTTGCAGTATCCTTCCCCCAGGAGTGGGGAGGGAATGGAGATTTTGCAATATCCTTCCCCCAGCAGTGGGGAGGGAATGGAGATTTTGCAGTATGCTTCCCTCAGGAGTGGGGAAGGAATGGAGATTTTGCAGTATCCTTCCCCCAGGAGTGAGGAAGAAATGGGGATTTTGCAGTATCCTTCCCCCAGGAGTGGGGAGGGAATGGGGATTTTGCAGTATCCTTTCTCTGCCACGCCCACCAAGCCACGCCCACAGAACCGGTAGGGAAAAATTTTGAATTTCACCCCTGATCCTGTGCCTGAGTGATAGACTCACCTGTGGAAGTGCTTGCTACTCGTGTTGCCACGGGATGCATGGACTGATGCTATTTCCTATGCATAGAAGTGGGAGTATTTTAATATTTTGCTGAATGAGGTGAGGAATCCATCTGTCATTGAAATGATGACTGAATGCACTCCAGGGAATTCTAAATGAGAACCGAGCTGCAAATATGGCTAGACAGTTGCGGAGTGCTTTGGGTTACTGATAGACCGCTATAAAGGAATTTAGAATTGACCTTGGAGACAATAGGAGAGAATTGCTAACTGTGAGAATAACAGAATAACAGTCTGTAGAGATTCTCTGTCTTCCAGGTCATGGTTGTCCCAAAGGTGCTTTTTCAGGAGGCAACTGGACTTCCTTCTTTTTTTCTTTTGAAGACGTTTCGCTTCTCATCCACTTGGAGGTTTATCTGTGTCCTCAGGGTCACTTGAGTAGTGCAAGTGGGTGTGGAGCCTTCTTGGAACTGCTGAAAGGATTTGCACTACTGACCCTGAGGACACAGATAAACCTCCAAGTGGCATCAGCCACCCTCTAAAAGGATGCAAATGACCAGCTGTCTGCAAGGAATATAAATTCTCCCATTCCCCACTATCTGGTCAGAGCTGAAGAAGCTTCTTGGATGAGAAGCGAAACATCTTCAAAAGAAAAAAAAACAAGAAAGTCCAGTTGCCTCCTGAAAAAGCACCTTTGGGACAACAGAATAACAGAGTCAGAAGGGACCTTGGAGGTCTTCTAGTCCAACCCATACTCAGGCAGGAAACTCTATATCCGTGATGGCGAACTGATGGCACGTGTGCCACAGGTGGCACATGGAGCCATATCTGCTGGCACGCGAGTCGTTGCCCTAGCTCAGCTCCAGCATGCATATGTGTGCTGGTCAGCTGATTTCCGGCTCACGTGGAGGCTCTGGGGGGGGCGTTTTCAGAGGGTGAAAAACGGGCCTACCGGGTCCACCAAAAGTCGGGAAACAGGGGAGTTGGGTGGGGTGTCGTGCACGCATGCACGGGGGCAGGGCAGCATGGGGGGGTTGCGCATGCATGCGCAGGGGGGCGGGGCACACGGGGCATTGAATTATGGGTGTGGGCATGCGCGCATGCACAATAGCGCGCACGCATGCACTTTTGGCATGCAAGAAAAAAAAGGTTCACCATCACTGCTCTATATCGTTTCAGACAAATGGTTGTCCAATCTCTTCTTAAAAACTTCCAGCGTTGGAGCATTTACAACTTCTGGAGGCAAGTTGTTCCACGGATTAATTGTTCTAACTGTCTCCTGCTCAAGCAGGAGAACCTATACCATTTCTGTCTAAATTTCTCCTTAGTTTTAGATTGCTTCTCCTCTTGGTTAGTTTTCATCCATTGTTTCTCGTATTTCCTTTTGGTGTTTGGAAAAGAGTTTGACACCCCCATCTTTATAGGAACCCCCCAAATATTGGAACACTGCTATCATGGCTCCCCTAGTCCTTCTTTTCATTAAACTAGACATACCCAGTTCTTGCAACCGTTCTTCATATGTTTTAGCCTCCAGTCCCTTAATCATCTTTGTTGCTCTTCTCTGCATTCTTTCCTGAGTATTCAGGGTCGATTGTAAGTTAGAATGGATGCTGTCAAAAGTCAAGAACTCCCTGTGTAGGAATTGGAACACAGAAAGAGAAGGTAGAGATAGAGAAGTTAAGAATCTAAACAGTTACAAGTTTAGAGCAGTAGGGTGATACCGGTAGTAGAATAAGGTTAGGAGTTTTTAATGTTGGGCAATAAAACAGTCGGTGTAGGGGAAACACAAACACAGTCTTTGTTTTTGCGTTGTGTACCATATTAGGATAATCCCCAACAAGAGCATTTCACCTGTTCAACGCAGTTTTTGCAAAAACAGGCAAGAACCCCAGAAGGATATATATTTTTTTGTAAAAGAGAGAGAGAGAATGAAATCTAACATATCAACCAGTTCTGTTTTGCAGAAAACACCCCAAAAAGATTCCCCCCCTTTCATCTGCCAAAATCTCTTTGATGTCTGTTGACATCAAAGGGAACCTGGCAACATCCTCTCCCACTGTGCAAAATGAAGTCTGACCCACTTTTTACCCCTTTCCTCCTCCTCGTCTTTGATTCCTCTAAAGAACGGATGGCATTTCCCCCATCTTGCAGGTTTTTGCGGGATCTTCCTTAAGCTCTCAGTGGAGAGAAGACCAAAGGCCATCGTAGTATTGTTTCTCCCTTACAGACTCACAGGGTGCCCCTGCTCCGTCACTGTGACAACCAGACGACACGCAAAGCAAAGAAGGTTTGGGCTGGTTTTCCTTGGAAATCAGCTCTTAAACAGACTCACAATTGTGTGTGTGTGTGTGTGTGTGTGTGTGTGTGTGTGTGTGTGTGTGCGCGCGTGCGTGTAAGAAGCCAAGCTCCCTGTCAAATGGAAAGTCAGGCTTTTTTTCTTTTTTCTTTTTTTCCCCTTTTCTTCCTGCGCTTGAATGAAATCTGGGTTATTCAACCTCCTGAAGGAGAATCAAGCTGCGAATTCTTTTACTGAAAGGTAGAGATCGCTCATCATCAAACACACCCCTCTCTGTTTGGAGGTCATGGGGAGAAAAATGATGAAATTGCACGTCGCAGCCACAATAGGCAACAAGGCCCGTGCTCTGACTTGGCTTTGTGGAGGCATCAAATCTCACAGATTAGAGCAGAGGTCCCCAAACTCTAGTACATGGACCAGTACTGATCCATGGCTTGTTGAAAACTGGTGTTTTGCTGGTTTCGGGTATGGCTCGGTCAGCGGTGGGTTGCTCCCGGTTTGGCCTGGTTCTAAGAACCGGTAAGCGCCGGTGACGGGAGGCTCAGCCCACTCTCCCGGGACGCTTCTGCGCATGCGCAGAAGCATTGCACGCACGAGCGAGTGCATGCGCGGACCAGTAGTAAAGGGTTTTAGAACCCACTACTGGGCTCGGTGTAAATAAAAACAGAGTCTAGCTGTTTGCCTCAATAAGCTTTATGCGTTTATATAGCTGAATAAAGACGGGGCCCCTCGAAGGAAGCGGGAACCCTAAACACAGGTTTGACGCTCATATTTATATGCTTGCTACATAGTCCACTTCTCCACCCAGAAGCACTGGCACATCCCATCAGTGGTGGGTTCATACCGGTGTGGTCGACTCTACTGCACCGGTAGTGGCCAGCAGATGGCGCTATTTGCACGTGACAGCTCCAGTGCCGTCTTCACCGGTCTGTCGCGCGGCACCATTTTTTGGGGGGGAATTTTTGGGCTGATTTTGCTTCCTGCGCATGCGCGGAAGCAAACTCTTGCGAGGGAACGCACGTGTGCGTGAGATTTTGGCAATTTTTGCTTCTGCACATGCGCAGGAAGCAAAATCATGCGAGGGGGTGCGCACGTGTAGCGAGCGCGCGTGCGCCAAAACATGGCAATGCATGCGCAGTGCACCGGTAGCACAAAGAACAAGCACCCCACCCCTGCACCCCACCCAGACAAGTTGACACACTCTAGATAAGATAAAGACATACAAAAATAGTTATCCACCTCCTCTTCCAAGGACATTGGGTGTTTCCTGAGGAACTTTCCATGACTTTGAAGGCCTGCAGAGGCAATGATGACATTGGCACATATCCAGGGGTGAAATCCAGCAGGTTCTGACAGGTACTGGAGAACCGGTAGAGGAAATTTTGAGTAGTTCGGAGAATCGGCAAATGCCACCTCTGGCTGGCCCCAGAGTGGGGTGGGAATGGGGGATTGTGCAGTATCCTTCCCTTGCAACGCCTACCAAGCCACGCCCACCAAGCCACGCCCACAGAACCAGTAGTAAAAAAAATTGGATTTCATCACTGATATACTCCCTCAAGACTGTCAATATAAATATGAGATTCCTCGTCAATACCGGGCCCTGCAAGTGGCAGGCAATTGTACAAAGCTTTATTTGTGCATCTGAGGGATTGGGTTTAGCACACACAAACCCATCCCTGCCCACCCACCACTGCTAGTCTGGGCATACAAAAAGATGGGGGACTGCTGGACTAGATCACTATTTATTTGCTTATTAGATTTATATGAGTCCATCTCATCTCTGAATGGTTCTCAACAATATGGCAACGCTGGGCCGTTTACAAAGAGTAAAAGGGTAAATATAAATCTTATTTTTTTTTCTTGCAGACATTTCATTATCCTACTAGTTAACATCATCAGTGCTAGAAGGGAGTGGGGTTTGCCTTCTGCTTATATACTACTGGCCTGCCCTGTCAGTATTGGTAGGATTATTCTTAATGGTTCCTTGATCAGGCTGTTGTTCACTGTAAGCTTCTTTGAATTGTCAGTTCCTTGATTGAGATATTGTTTACTTTCTGATTGTGCAGATTAACAGAGTTGGAAGGGACCTTGTAGGTCATCTAGTCCAACCCCCTGCTCAAGCAGGAGACCCTACACCATTTCCGACAAATGGCAGTCAAATTTCGTCTTGAAAGTCTCAAGTGTTGAAGCTCCCACAACTTCCGAAGGCAACTTCTGTTCCACTGGTTGATCGTTCTCACTGTCAGAAAGTTCCTCCTTATTTCCAGGTTGAATCTCTTCTTGATCAGTTTCCATCCATTATTCCTTGTCTGCCCTTTTTGCTAGTCTAGTGTTAATCTTGATGTTAATCTCTGCTTATTATTTATTATCTATTTATTTATTAAATTTCCATGCCACCCTTCTCCCCAGGAGGGTGAAAAATAATTAAAAGATTAAAACAAACCAACCTTAAAATATTATTAAAAACTGTGCTAAAATCTCTACCCTTCTTGAGTGGGATCAAAGAGAAATACATAAACACATCCTCACCAGCAATCAACACCCAGATAAGCTGAGCTCATCACCAAGATTTACACTAGACCAAGGGTCGGAAATTGTGGCTCGCGAGCCACATGTGGCTCTTTGGGCCCCCTGCTGTGGCTCCCTGTCCCATCACTGGCTGGCCTCGCCCCCCTCCATCACCTGGCCTGAGACGGTACGGGAGATGGCGGGAATGGAGAAGCGGCAGGGCTGTTTCTCTGGCGCTTGTTGAGGAACATAGTTACCCCCGGCAGAGACTTCCCTTCAGGCAACGCTCCTCCCCCTCTCGTGACTCCCTGACTGGCTGTGGCAGGGCCAGTAGGGTGTGCATGCACGGGGAGACCCTCTTGGAAGCCGCGGAGAAGTGAGAACCTTCCTTTTGGAAGCAAGAAGCTGCAGAGGGTGGGCGGTTTCTCGCTTAAGGAGGGTATTTGGATGTGGCTTCTCTCCTTCCGTAAGGATCCGGCCATTGCCTTGCTGTGTCCCCCCCCCGATCTTCGGCCGAGCGGGGAGGACGTGAGCTCCAGCCTGAAGCGGCAGGAAGCAAAGAGCTGCGGGGGGGTTTGATGGGACGGGACACGGCAAGGCAATGGCCGGATTCTTAGGGCAGGACAGAAGCCACGTCCAAAGACCCTCCTTAAGCGAGCAGCTGCGCTTTTGCGAGGGTCTCCCCGCGCGTGACACAGCCAGCAGGGAGTCGCGAGAAGGGGAGGAGGGTCACCTTAAGAGAAGCCGGGGTTGGCGATCATACAGAGAGACAAGGGGAGAGAGAGGGAGAAAGAGAGAGATGAGAGAAAGAGAGATGGGAGAAAGAGAGAGATAAGGGAGGGAAAAGAGAGAGAGATACCTTTTTCTCATAGAAAAGTAACAGCCACAAAACCTGGGTAGGCGTAGCTGGGGGCGGGGTCACTGGGAGTGACATCGAGTTGGCCACGCCCACCCAGGTTTTGCGGCTTCGGGTGTTTTGTTTTCTCTGGGAAATGGGTCCAAATGGCTCTTTGAGTTTTTAAGATTGCCGACCCCTGCACTAGACCAACAACCAAGCTGTAAACAATACCCCAATCAAGGAATTTACTAACACAGACAAACAAACAACAGAAAACAGCAGCCTAATTAAGGAACCACCAAGAAGAAAACAAAAGTCCACTAAGATTGACAGGGCAAGCTATTGTATATAAACCTCATTCTCTTCTAGCACTGATGATGTTACCTAGTTTAGTAATGAAACGTATGCAAGAAAACAACCAAGCTCAGAGAGCACCAAGGACTCCGCAATTCAATCCCGAGTTTTAAATATCCTTTTCTATCAGAACCATCCAAACTGTGAGAAAAGCAATTCCTTTCGTCAATTATAATAATCTAGATCTGATCTTCCTTTGATATCTAATCCTAGCTTTGATTCTATTCTTTTTTGACCTAATGGCTTAATCGGATGATGACTTTTAGCTCCCTTTGAAGTGTGCATTTATAAATGACAGATTAAAACTGTTGAAAATTAATCTGATAATCATATTAAGCCACCTTTGACAATAATCCCATAATCCTTTCTTGCTCCTAAGGTTTTACCCAGTTTTCAAAGATCACAAAGTGTGAAGCAAGTGACCTCTTACTGGTTTTCTGATTGCTAAGTGCTCATTGGATTCGATCGCTTAATCAAAAGGTAGTGTTACGAGGTGCACTGACTTAAGACTGTTTCCGCTCTAGGGATTTTCTCTATTATTGATAATGTGCAGCACTTTATTTATTCGTGAGAATTCAGATAACATCTGCACGAGATGATTGTCTTCATGTATTTCGCCTCCTAACTTCCCGTGCCTTTCTTCAAATGATAATTCCCCTCACTCTCTCTTAATTTAACGGAATAACAGAATAACAGAGTTGGAAGGGACCTTGGAGGTCTTCTAGTCTAACCCCCTGCTGAAGCTGAAAACCCTATACCATTTCAAACAAATGGTTGTCCAGTCTATTTTTGAAAACCTCCAGTGATGGAGCACCCACAACTTCAATCAATCAGAATAGAGCTGGAAGGGACCTTGGAGGTCTTCTAATCCAACCCCCTGCTCAAGCAGGAGACCCTATACCATTTTAGACAAGTGACTGTCCAGTCTTTTCTTAAATGCATCCAGTGTTGGAGCACCCTCATCTTCTGGAGGGAAGCCGTTCAACTGGTTAATTGTCCTCCCTTTTAGGAAGTTTCTCCTTAGTTCCAGGTTGCTTTTCTCCTTGATCTGTTTCCATCCATTGTTTCTTGTCTTGCCTTCTGGTGCTTTGGTAAATAAATTGACCCCCTCCTCTTTGTATTTGTATTTGTATTTGTTTATTTGTCAAGCATATATGATTATAAGCAAAGTACAAACAGTAAAACATGATTGAATATATATGTAATATTACAAGCATGAATAAGAGTAAAAGAGGTATGAATATATGGGTACATTAGGACAGGAACGGTAGGCACGATTGTGCGCTTATGCACGCCCCTTACTGACCTCTTAGGAATGGGGTGAGGTCAATGGTAGATAATAAGAGGTTGAAGTTTTTGGGGTTTGGGGAAGAAACTACTGAGTCAGGTAAAGTGTTCCAGGCGTTGACAACTCTGTTGTTGAAGTCGAATTTTTTTGCAATCAAGTCTGGAGCGGTTTACATTAAGTTTGTATCTATTGTGAGCTCGTGTATTATTGTGGTTGAAGCTGAAATAGTCGTTAACGGGTAGGACATTGAGGCGGATAATTTTGTGAGCTACACTTAGGTCAGATCGAAGGCGGCGGAGTTCTAAATTTTGAAGTCCCAAAATTTCAAGTCTGGTTTCATAAGGAATTCTGTTGTGAACAGAGGAATGTAATACTCTTCTTGTGAAGTATCGCTGGACATTCTCAATTGTGTTAATGTCTGATATGTGGTGTGGGTTCCAGACTGATGAGCTGTATTCAAGAATCGGTCTAGCAAATGTTATGTATGCTCTGGTTAAGAGTACAATGTTACCAGAGAAGAAGCTGCGCAAGATTAGGTTAACCACTCTTAATGCCTTCTTTGCTATGTAGTTGCAGTGGACTCTGGCACTTAGATCGTTAGAGGCAGCCTCTCAAATACTGCTATCACGTCAACCCTAGTCCTTTTCTCTAGACTAGCCAAACCCAAATCTTGCAACCGTTCTTCATATGTTTTAGTCTCCAGGACTTCAATCATCTTAGTTGCTCTCCTTTGCACTTTTTCCAAAGTCTTAACAACTTTTTTTGTAATGTGGTGACCAAAACTGGATGCAGTAGTACTTTGGGAAGTAAACGATTCCACTGATTAATCCTTCTCACTGTCAGGAAATTTCTCCTTAGTTCCAAGTTGGACCTCTCCTTGGTAAGCTTTCACCCATAACTTTATGTCCTGATCTCTGGTACTTTGGAGAATAAGTCTATGCCTTCGTCTCTGCGATAGCCCCTCAAATATTGGAAGACTGCTATCATGTCCTTCCTAATCTTTCTCTTCAATAGACTAAATCAGTGATGGCGAACCTTTTAGACACCGAGTGCTCAAACTGCACTCATGCGCGTGCCCAAACTGAAAGGTGCTCACACACACACACGTGCGAATGTGCACATGCGTGGACATGCAGGAACGTGCGCATGTGCAGACATGCATGAGTGCATGCACACATGTGCACATGTGCAGACATGCGCGGACATGCGTGCATGTGCAGCAGAGATCCGAAGACCAGCTGTGACAGAGGTGAGAATTAATTTCACAGAGGAGATATTTGATCTTTTCCCGGACATCAGACATTAGAAATGAAACCGCAGTTTAAAAGTCTAAGTAAAATATTTATTTCGGTACAAAAACAATAAATCCTCATTTGTTTACATCTCTAATATAAAGGTGCGTCTTCTCTCAATGGAAGACAGAGCAAGAAGGGTAGAGCGGAGAAAGGAATGCACACATGAGTACAAGAACATATCAATCACGTGCTCAGGAATAAACCATTATATTGAATAGGGATGCATATGCAGGGATGCATCTCCCTGCATATACATGTAACAGGCAATAATCACACCGTGACAAGCTGGCTGCGGGAGGCGGGGCATCCCAACACCAGCAGCGCTGCAAGAGGTAAGATCTTTTTCTTTCGTGAGCTTCTGTTTCGTCGTTTGTAGGGAAACGGAAGCTCACGAAAGAAACGCCACAGAGATCTGACCTGGGGCGACGGTGCGCATGCCAGCAGAGAGAGCTCTGCATGCCATCTTTGGTACGCGTGCCATAGGTTCGCCATCACGGGACTAGACATACCTAACTCCACCATGTTTATCATACGTTTCATATTGTTGGTCCTCACTGCATAGTTTCCAGGGTCTCAAGATTTTTTATTGTCTCATGGTGACCAGAAGTGGACTTTTCAATGCAACAGGACTTTCTTCTTTGGAAATCCACCCAGGAGTTTACTGCAGATCTCAGAAAAAGATTGGCCTTTTTCTGAGATCCAAATCCCACTTTTTCCCTCTGGCTCCAAATATCAAGGATTTATCACAAACCATTCTTTACATCCAGCAAGCTTTATCGAATGTTTAAAGTCTTCTTTTTTTTCCCCCTTTCCTGACCTTTTGGGATTTTGCAGACTTTGGTGGCTGTTGTGTGTGCAGCCTCATTGCCCTTAAAAAAAATCTATAATAAATGCCTGCCAGATATTGCTGTAACAAGATAACATATTACCCTTAGTACCGGGATCAATCAAACCCAAGTAACCGGGATTCAATACATCTTGTCTAACGGATGTGAAATTTACGGAATAAATTAAGGAGAACTTTGCAGAACCCTGGAAACATAAATTAGATACACTAACTGTTAGGACTTCATGAACTGGATAAAGCTTTGGAGAGAATGCAAGAAGCCGGCTGGTGTTAAAGAATGGAGAGACAGAGAGAAGGATGAAGCATTCTCCACAAGGGGAAATATACCCATAATTTGTCTTCAAAGAGGACAGAATGTGCGCAGTTTATGGAAATTCTTTCAAAGAAGGCTTAGGGATTTAGCACAGTATAAGAAGATGTTGTGTATTTTTCAGCCAATATGTAGAAAGCCTCGGAGAGCATTTATTTATTCCCATCCAGAGGGTAATGTAGTCGGAGAAAATGCAGTACGGACAACAGCTCTGTTGCTTCAGGCCATCGGGAAATATTTCACAGACCGCACGGAGGATAGGATTTCTAGCTAGAAATAAATCATAGTTAGAAATTCTCGAGTAGGGCATAGCGTGGACCAGTGGTGGGTTGTAAATGATTTTGCTACCGGTTCGTGCGCATGCTCGTGTCTATTTGGAGCCTCCTGCCGTCAGCGCTACCAGTTCTAAGATCCGGTCTGAACCGGGAGCAACCCACCGCTGGCGTGGACATATGCCAAAAACATGGGCTTCTATATGTAGGCAGATATTTGATCTGTGTTTCATTAAACTTAATTCCCTCCTAATTGGATTGGAATGGAAGGACAGTTGTGACACACCATCACCATTCTTGGCCTCTACATGCTCAGACGATGATATGCATCATTTGATTGATTTATTAGGTGCCATCAACTCGGTGTCTGCCAATTAATAACATAGATAAACAGTGGAGCATATTATCTGTTAGTAGCATAGATAGCTCTTCTGGATGGTCCTTGGTGCTTTCTGAGCTTGGTTGCTTTCTTGCAGATGTTTCATTACTCAACAAGGTAACATCATCAGTTCTAAAAAGGAGTGGGGTTTGTGGAGAGGAGGAGGAGGAGGAGGAGGAGGAGGACTATGGGATCCTTGGTGCTCTCTGAGCTTGGTTGTTTTCTTGTAGATGTTTCATTACTCAGCTAGGTAACATCATCATTACTAGAAGGGAGTGGAGTTTGCTCTCTGTTTATATACTACTGACTTATCCCCATCCATGTTGGTGGGAGTATTCTTGGTGGTTTTTGATTAGTGCTGTTTACTGTTAGCTTGTTTATCTGTGTTGGTAGTTCTTTGATTGGTATACTGTTTACTGAATGTTGGTCTAGTATTAATGTTCCTGGATCCTGCCGGTCATAACTCTTTAATCATTGGGATCCACAACATAGCATCCCTGCCTGAATTTTTGAATACTAGCTCATCTGTCTGAAACCCGCACTACATATAGGACATAAATACATTAGAAAGTGTCCAAAGATACTTCATGAGAAGAGTCCTCCACTCCTCCATTCGCAACAGAATACCTTATGCCACCAGACCTGAAATTTTGGGCCTAGAAAATTTAGAACTACACCGCCTTCAATCTGACCTAAGTGTAGCACATAAAATTATCTGCTACAATGTCCTACCTGTCAACAACTAACTTCAGCTTCAACCTCAACAATACACAAGCCCACAATAGATACAAACTTAAGGTAAACCGCTCCAAACTCGATTACAGAAAATACGACTTCAGCGACAGAGTGGTCAATGCCTGGAATACACTACCTGACTCTATGGTTTCTTCCCCAAACCCCCAAAACTTTAACCTTAAACTGTCTACTGTTGACCTCACCCCATTCCTAAGAGGTCTGTAAGGGGCGTGCATAAGCGCACCAACGTGCCTACCGTCCCTGTCCTACTGTCCCCGTGTATTCGTAACCATCTCATGTATTCATAATCATGTTTATACATTTTATGTATTCACAATCATGTTTATACTTTTTCTGTAATCTTATATATGTTTGACAAAATAAATAAATAAATAAATAAAATAAATAAATAAAATAAATAAAGTTTGGAATTACCTTGGAAAAAAATAAAGCTTCTTTCTAAATGATCTCAAGGACAAAAGGAGATGAAATGTTGTATCTTTCCTCTCTTTAACAGTTTGCAGACTTTATGAATTCCTGGGTTTTTATGTTTCCATTAAACAACCCCCCGCTCTCCACCCTACGATTTGGCCTATTGATGCTGCTACATTAAAAAAAAAATCATGTGTTTGAAAATTGCTGGAGTATGTCTCTTCCCCCCCCCTCTCCCCCCACCCGCCCCGGAGAAATAGGTGAAAGCGATCCACCCATTTGCTCTCTGCGGAAAAGGGGGTGGAGAACTTCAAAGCTCTATTTGCACCCCAATCAGGAGGAAAACAGATTCCTTTGCCTTTGAACTTTATCTATTTTTTTTTAAATAAAAGAAAAACCCTTGATAAATAAATCAAAACTCAGTTATCCTTTGAACAGTTGCTTGTGGCTGAATTTTGTAAGGTAGTTTGGTTTATATATATATAATGTGTATGTGTATGTCTATGTGTATGTCTATGTCTATGTCTATGTCTATGTCTATGTCTATGTCTATGTATGTGCACACACACACACGTGTGTGTGTGTGTGTGTATGTGTGTGTGAAAACCACCACACCACGCGTGCAAGGAATAATTCTCTGCAAAAATGCATATATTCATGTATCTAATGCAACAAAAGTCAGTTATATAATGGGAAATAATTTGCACAAAGGAACACTTTGGAGGAAATTGCAATGCCGATTTGCAGAAATGTGCACTAAAATGCAAATTATATACATACATACGTGAATTTCTTAAAAAGAAAATATACTCAAAAGTTGGGAATGAGATGAACTGAATTTCCAAGTGGACCAATGAGAATGTGGCTGGCTCAAGATGATGGAATATATTGTCTTATATTCTGACCACAATAAAGAAATAAAATGGATTACTTTTTCATATCCCAAAGAATAAACTGGAAGGAAAATTGTCCTGTTAGTAAAATAATTTGCAAAGAAGGGAAAAAGGAAAGGTGAAAAAAATATACATGATTGTATATAATTGTATTGATATTGTATGGTGCCCCTTTCCCCCCTAGATTAAAATTATTGAAGTTAAATTAATATAGGTGTGTCTTTCAGGACAAAATATTTTGAAGAAACAGTTTGTTCATTAAATTTGTTTGCTGCCATCGTATCACGAGATGACTCTGGGTGACTTGCAATGTTAAAAAGAATAAAACAATACAAAAAGATGTATACAATAAAAATAAGGTAAAAGTAAAGGTTCTCCTCGCACATATGTGCTAGTTGTTAGGGGGCAGTACTCATATCCATTTCTAAGCCAAAGAGCCAGCGCTATCCGAAGACGTCTCCATGGTCATGTGGCCGGCATGACTAAACGCCAAAGGCGCACGGAACACTGTTACCTTCCCACCAAAATGGTCCCTATTTTTCTACTTGCATTTTTACGTGCTTTCGAAGTGCTAGGTTGGCAGAAGCTGGGACAAGCAACGGGAGCTCACCCCATTACGCGGTGCTAGGGATTCGACCCGTCAAACTGCCAACCTTTCTGATCGACAAGCTCAGGTCTTAGCCACTGAGCCACCGCGTCCCATAAAATAAGAATAAAGCCTATAAAAATACAAATTACCAGCTCTAACTAAAAGAAACAGTTGTGGTGTCCTTGGAAGTTCAAAGACCTTGCTGCTCGTAAAACTTCACCGTGCCCTGTTTTAAAATGATTGGGATTCTGACATGGTCAAAATTGCCTTTGGAAAGATTTCTTACCTCTAAGATTAATGGCAAACTTGAAGAACTGTACATCATATGGGAAGAACTTATCTTACTTCTAAGAAAATCACAACTCCCTCTCTCTCCTGCTGGACCAGGAAATCACAGATGTGAACATTTTTTTTATTTTTTAAAAAAGATGTGTAAATGGGTGTTAGTGTCACTGCTCGGAAAGGAAAATTGGACGGAGATATATCACAGACAGAATCGAATGTTCAGAAAACAGATTCAACTTGATAGCCAGGATTTCTCCCTTACAACAATATTTCTCCGCATGATGCTTTTCAGCGGATATTTCATTCTTCCTGGGAAATATGGATCAAGAACAGAAATGGGTAATCTATCAGTTCTGAGATATTTGTGGTCTCCAGCTTCTTTGGAGTCCCTGAGATTTGCACTGGAGATGAGAAGAAGCTTGAAGGGAAAGCTTTCAAAAGGCTCAAAGCAAATAATAATAAAAATATGGAACAGCTTACAACGCCATTAAACATCCATATCTGCCTATCCCAGGTCTTTGGGAAGACTCCAAAGGTGGATACAATGCCAAATCCAGTCTGGCTGACTAAAAAACCAACCCTAACCCTAACCCTAACCCTAACCCTAACCCTAACCCTAACCCTAACCCTAACCCTAACCCTAACCCTAACCCTAACCCTAACCCAAACCCTAACCCTAACCCTAACCCTAACCCTAACCCTAACAACACAAGAGATGGTATTCAGCCGGTTCGGACAGGTTCAGATGAACTGGTAGTAGCGACCTGCCACCCCCCGCCCACCCACCCCAGTGCTATGCCATCCTATTTAGGCACATTTTGAAGACATGTGCATGCGTGCAAGCCACACACATGAGCAAAGTGCATGTGTGGAAAGCCATGCACATGCGTGGAAGGTGTGTGCGCACATGACAGAAGCAAGCATGCACACGCGTGTGCTCACATTTGCCAACTGGTAGGGAAAGTAAGTGAATACCACTTCTGAATACCACCATCTCTGAGACTTAACAATGGTTGGTAAGAAAGACAAAATGTCTGGATAGTGGATGTGGCAGTACCCGGAGACAGCAGTATAGAAGAGAAAAAACTGGAGAAGATCACAAAAAGCAAAAAAAAAAAAAAAAAAAAAACTCCTGCAAGTAGAAGTAGAATGACAATGAAAAAAAAGCAAAGGTAGTACCAATAGTAATAATCACCTTGGGCTCAAACCCAAAGCATCTGGAGACCACTTGAACTCCATTGTATTGAACTCCATTGAAATTGCATTGACAATTTCACCGTCAGTCAATTGCCAAAGGCAGCTTTACTCAGAGCAGTTTACATCCTATGATGATTGCTGTAACACATCAAACATCCACATGTGCCTATCCTAAGTCCTTGAGAAGACCACAATAGGTGGATAAAAATGCCAAATCCAGTGTGAACCTCTGGTCGACTATGCCTGTAAAGATAATAATCAAGGAGAGAACCAACCTAGAACTAAGTTTCCTGACAGTTAGAACCAATACTCAGTGGAACAACTTGCCTCCAGAAGTTGTGGAGGCACTGGAGGTTTTTAAGAAGAGATTGGACAATCATTTGTCTGAAATGGCATAGGGCAGTGATGGCGAACCTTTTTTCCCTCGGGTGCTGAAAACGCGTGCGCGCGCGCTGTCACACACGTGTGAGTGCCCACACCCATAATTCAATGCCTGGGGAGGGTGAAAACGGCCTCTCCCGCCCCCGCAGAAGCCCTCTGGAGGCCAGAAATGGCCCATTTCCCGACTTCCGGTGGGCCTGGTAGGCCCGTTTTTCACCCTCCCCAGGCTCCAGAGGCTTCCCTGGAGCCTGGGGAGGGCGAAAACATCCCCTCGGAGGCCCTCTGGAAACCTAAAATGCCCTCACAGAGCCTCCACATGAGCCAAAAATCAGCTGGCCAGCACGCACATGCATGCTGGAGTTGAGCTAGGACAACGGCTCGCGTGCCGGCAGATATGGCTCTGCGTGCCACCTGTGGCACGCGTGCCATAGGTTCGCCATCACTGGCATAGGGTCTCTTGCTTGAACAGGGGGTTGGACTAGAAGACCTCCAAGGTATCTTCCACTTGTTAATTTACAGGTTCCTAACCCTACATCTCCTCCTCCATCCAAAACAGAGGATTTGGAAATAATTTCAACCTTCACCTAAAATGGCAGCTTCATTATTGAAACCCTTGAAAGGGTCAAGAGAGCAGAATATTACACTGTAGATTCAATCCGAGCAATCTGTTCCCCTCAGCCTCCCCTTCAAACAGCTTGCAATTGTTGCAATTTACAATTGTACGTGAATTTTGTGCTTTTGGAAATCAGTGTGTTCATACCAGTGGTGGGTTCCTACCGGTGCGGTCCAGTGCGCCGTTCCGGTAGGGACCCGCCGATTGTGCAATTCGCGTGTGATGGCTCCGGTGCCGTCTTCGCCAGTCTGTCACACGGTGCCATCTATTTTTCCAAATTTTTAGCCTTTTTTTGTTTCCTGCGCATGCGCGGAAGCAAAATCTCACGAGGGGACGCTCGCGCCTGAGAGATTCCGGCGATTTTTTTGCTTCCGCACATGCACAGAAGCAAAAAAATTGCCAAAATCACGCACGCACGCGCATCCCCTCGTGAGATTTTGGCGATTTTTTGCTTCCTGCGCATGTGTGGAAGCAAAATCACGTGAGTGGATGCGCACGCATAGCAAGCATGCGCGTGTACGAAATGTGATGATGCGCACGCAGCGCACCGGTAGCCAGGTAAGAGGAACCCACCCTGGTTCATACTAAATGAATCAATGACCCCTTTTCTCTTAGTTGACTATTTGGTCAAGTGGCCAGCATGCGGACTTCAGGTGGAATGCCTCTGAAGGCCATTGGTTGACTTCCTTCTGCAGCTGTTTGGCCACTGTGAGAACAGATTGCTGGATTACATGGGGCAGGGTCTCATCTAACAGCATGCTACTTAGGTTGTTACGCTTATGGTCTGCAGGGGGAAAAAATCTTTTCCTCACCTATCTTAGCTGCTTTTTAGATTAATATTTACTTTATATGTTGTCTTAAAAAAATGATTGCAGCAGCTGCAAACTGAACCAAAGCACACAGGTCATGTCATTTCTCTTTCACTGAGAAATCGATATCGGTGGTGAGATGTTCGTAGCAAGGAATTTAAAGTTTAGGTGTTGAGTTTTAACACATCACCACAGACCCGCGGTCATAGTGACCGCAACAGTTTTCCAAAATGTTCAGAACAATTCCTGTTTTTAGAAATGGACCATTTCGGGATAGCTTTTGTTTTCCTG
Organism: Diadophis punctatus similis; assembly: GCA_023053685.1. Classification (NCBI taxonomy): domain Eukaryota; kingdom Metazoa; phylum Chordata; class Lepidosauria; order Squamata; family Dipsadidae; genus Diadophis; species Diadophis punctatus. Next base: position 803,102 of record JALIGW010000032.1, on the reverse strand, counting down.
CCAATGAGAGTGTATACAGCATCGCGCTTGCATGAGTTATTTGGTGTTTTCTGTAGTGTTGTTTGAATTTGAGTTGCGGTCATTTTGACCGCAGATCTTCTGTCAAAAAGAGTGTGATTTGGTGATCCAAACTTTGAAGAAACTGTTCTAACATGGTATGAAGAAGCAGAGAGTGATCTGAGTGAAGTGGAATCGGATTGCGACAAAATTTTTGTAATGGACGATGAGGAACCCGCTGCCACCGCCGATTCTGACATTAGCGATCATGAAGCGCCCGATGAAATTGATGACCAGGTACAATCTACATCATGCAATGATTTATATGGCAAATTCAAATGGTTTTCTGCATCTTTTGGAAGCAATAGATCAAGAACCACTAGTCACAATATTGTAGTGCAATTATCTGGACTATGGCCAGCAGCTAGAGTGGTCATTATGACCTCATGTCTGTAATAGCACAGCCGAAATAGTACGTCTGTGGTTAAGGGTTAATGCAGTGAAAGGCTTAGGGATTGAGCCAGTTTGGTCTAGTGGTTAAGGCACCAGGCTACAAACCAGGAGACTGTGAATTCTGGAACCACCTTAGACATGAAAGCCGGCTGGACCAATCACCAGGGGACTGTGAGTTCTAGTTCTGCCTTCTAGAATTTAAAGTTTGGGTGTTGAGTTTTAATGCAGTGAAATGCTTAGGGATCGATCCAGTTTGGTCTAGTGCAGGGGTAGGCAAAGTTGGCTCTTCTATGACCCGTGGACTTCAACTCCCAGAATTTCTGAGCCAATCATGCTAGCTTAGGAATTCTGGGAGTTGAAGTCCACGAGTCACAGAAGAGCCAACTTTGCCTACCCCTAGTCTAGTGGTTAAGGCGCAAGACCAGAGACCAAGAGACTGTGAATTCTAGAACCACCTTAGACATGAACGTCGGCTGGGTAACTTTGGACCAATCACCAGGGGACTGTGAGTTCTAGTTCTGCCTTAGCCAAGAAAACCAGCTGGGGGACTTAGGGCCAGTCCCTCTTTCTCAGCCTCACTCACCTCACAGGGTTGTTATTATTTATTTATTTATTTATTTATTTGGAGGTTCTTCTATGCCGCCCTACTCCCTAAGGACTCAGGGCGGCGTACAGCATTTTAAGAACCAACCAACAATTTATTTATGGAGAAAATAGGAGGAGGAAGACGTGTTGAATATATTTGCCACCTCGAATTATCTGTAAAATGGGATACAAATCAATCAATCATTTGCCCCAAACAGAACAGGATTATGTTTTGTTATTAAGATCTATAGAAAAAGCCCTTTTGAAGATATCCTGTCTCCCCACATCAAAAATTTGGTTATCTGACATGCATGTTTGTTGGTGGTTAGTACAAAATGTTCTTTCTTCTGCGCTGCGTGTTCCCCCTACTCTTGTTCATTTCCTCTAGGAAATCTATCAAAGATTCCTCTCTTTTATTAGTTTCTTAATTGTTCAATACTGTGATGTCTGCTTGTTCATTTCAATCTGTTTCTCACTTTTTACGGTTTGTTTTTCTTCTTCAATTTTGTTAGCTGCCTTGATTGCTCACTGAAGTCTAGAAAGATTGGGTATAAATCAAGCACACAGAGACACGTATATATAGTATAAAAATGCCTGTTTTGTAACCCATGCAAGAAATGTGGTGCTCCTAAAAATGTTCAGGACAAACTATTGATCGCAAAGCGAAAGATTGCAAACTGGAATCTTTTTTCAGCCCCCTTTGAAGTCCATTAAATAAAATGGAAGAGGTCCACAAAAGAGAGAAGAGAATCAGCAAGGATACATTTGAACGTCCTCATCAAACTTAGATGGCATCTAAAGACCCAACACTCACTCTCCTTTTAACACATGGATAAATCAGACATGCATCTTGGGAAAACAAAACAAAACAAAACAAAACACTTCTGTTTATCTGTCCTGATTTTTCCAGGACTCAATTATACAAGGTGGCTTTTAGTATTTTGGAAAATGGAAAATGGTGTTAGTAGCGGGAACAATAAATGTACAATAGGTCAGGAGTCAGGACATTATAGTTGTAGTTAGAGAGCCTTGACTAACGCATGAGGCAATCTACACTATGATTGGTTGCTGTAAGGATAAAGGGGGTGTTTCCCTTTTCCCACCTTTTTTCTTGTATGTGTCCTGTATACCGTTTAATTTACCTCATGATGTTTCTGTGTTCCCGACTATTGTTATGTTTTCTCTTTCTGGATGATGACAAAGACTTGTATAAATTTGAATGTTTTATATATATAAAACTGCTGCCTTACAAGCAGACTGCCCAGGTTCTGCTTGTAAGGCAGCCGACTAAGGGTATGGCTATCTGACGAGAGCAAAATAGCTTGAAATAGATCTATAATAGTCTCCCTTTATTTTCATTTATCAGCAAAAAAAATCCTACACACACACACACACACACACACACACACACACCACACACACATGACTGTGCTATTCTCCGACAATGTCCTTTTTCCACTTTGTCAATGGTTAATTTTATACACCTCCATCGCATTTCCTTCGCTTCCTTTCTCGACTGAAAGTTTTGCTTTATATTGAAATCTCCCACCAATACGCTCCACATTCACACCATTTGAAAATCTCACAAGATTTCTGGTGTTATTTCTTCACCGGTAGTATACGGATGGAAGGCAGAGAGTGACAAGGATGTCATACAAGTTCAACACACCCAAAACTCTTTTTGACAATCCTGCATTCTGGAGAGTTATTCAACTTTGTGTAGCAAAAAAAAAAAAAATTAGCAATAATCCATTGTTTAACAAGCTGTTTTGCATTGTTTCATGCAAAAAAAAAATCAGTATAATAACACACCCTTTTTAGGAGACGTCTGTGCTAGAATGTCTCATCTTTTGAAGCTCGTCTTTGTTATGCATGGAATACTTTTTTAAAGTATTGTTTGTTGTTCATATTCTTTCCAGCTAATCCATTAAATTACATGTCTGAACAATAAAAACTAATTGTATGAGCTGCAAACTGATCAGGATCATGCATTTTTAAAAATTACCTTTATTGGATTTTCCTCTTTTCTTTTTGCTTGTAAATATGCATTATTTTTATCGATTTTTAAATCAGCAAAGCTATAGAAGATGAACCAGTGCAGTAAAATCGAAATGGCGATATGTATTTAATCAAAGTGCATAGAATGGTCTTTATTTTTAAAGGTGCAGCTCCTTATCTGATGTAGACATTCCTATCAGGAAGATATTCAAAACAATGTCTAATTTCATGTTCAGGTTACACTGTCTTTCAAGAAATCGTCTTTTTTTTTCTGGTTGTGGGTTAACTTTCTAACAATATGGAGTCATTATTTGAAATGCTGTGCATTTTAAGGGGCACCTCCTTAAAAGGCCAGGCTAAGCCTTGCCTGTCATGAGAACATTAAAAATTTTATTTTAATCAAAACGTAGAAATTGAAAAAGAACGGTTGCAGGAACTAGGTATGTCTAGTTTAATGAAAAGAAGGACTAGGGGAGACATAGAATAGAATAGAATAGAATAGAATAGAATAGAATAGAATAGAATAGAATAGAATAGAATAGAATAGAATAGAATAGAATAGAATAGAATAGAATAGAATAGAATAGAATTCTTTATTGGCCAAGTGTGATTGGATACACAAGAAATTTATCTTTGGTGCATATGCTCTCAGTGTACATAAAAGAAAAGATACATTTTATATGATATGACATCATAGCAGTGTTCCAATATCTCAGGGGTTGCCACAGAGAAGAGGGATTCAACCTAGTCTCCAAAGCACCTGAAGGCAGGACAAGAAGCAATGGGTGGAAACTAATCAAGGAGAGAAGCAACTTAGAACTAAGGAGAAGTTTCTTGACAGTGAGAATCAATGAAATGACTTGCTTCCAGAAGTTGTGGGTGCTCCATCACTGGAGGTTTTTAACAAGAGGCTGCATGGCCATTTGTCTGGAATGGTATAGAGTCTCCTGCTTGAGCATGGGGTTGGACTAGAAGACCTCCAAGGTCCCTTCCAACTCTGTTATTCTGTAGGTTGAGGGCTACCTGTATTCCACTTATGATTTGAACTGAAGCTTCCAAGGAAGAGGAGAAAAAGATGACGCTTCTTTCGCTTCCTCTCTTGGTTATATGCTAACCATTTCCCCCCTTCCTAATTTGCCTTCTATAACTTTTTCCTTGATGTTGCCACATAAACTTTGCTAATAAATACGTTACGAGCCGCTAGCGTCCCATAAATCTGTGTAGAAATATGCTTAATCAGATTAGCCATAAAGCTAATGTTTCCCCAGTCTTTGAGATCTCTCCAGTTAAGGTTTTTTTTTCCTTTTATTGCATGCAAAGCAATTTTATAAACAGAAAGAACAGGAAGAAACTGAGAGAGAGAAAATCCTGGGGTGCTGAGTGTGTATCTTCACCTTCCTTAAAAGCGTTTGGTGAACTACTCAAAGAAAGAGTCATTGCGACCTCTTCTGAGTCCTTAAATACCTGACGGTCATTCAAGGGTGGGTTCTACTTACCTTCCCCACTGGTTCAAATTGTGACTGAAGTGCACGTTTTGCGCATGCACGTCACTTCCCGGAAATGACCCTCTGTGCATGCGCAGTACTTAAAAAAAAGCTTCTGCACATGTGCAGAAGCAAAAAAACAAGATGGCGGCACCTATGGCTCCGTTGAGAGAACCGGCTCGGGGGCGTGGCAGGCCTCGGTCGCTGCCAGTTCCAGCGACCTAGGCCGCCATGTTACTACCGGTTCTATGGAACCGGTCCGAACCCACCTCTGCGGTCAATGTAATCTCAGAGCCCACGTTAAGGTTTTAGGGAGCTTCCTACGACACCTGAAATGTTTATTTTGGATTGTATTTGAGACTAAGTGTTGTTCGTCCACGAATAGAAACATGGAGTCACCCAAACATGTCAGGACTGATATCATCCTGATTTCTTTCTTTCTTTCTTTCTTTCTTTCTTTCTTTCTTTCTTTCTTTCTTTCTTTCTTTCTTTCTTTCTTTCTTTCTTTCTTTCTTTCTTTCCTCCCTCCCTCCCTCCCTCCCTCCCTCCCTCCCTCCTTTTCTTTCTTTCTGTTGAGAAAAGAATTACTCTTATCAGAGGCGAAATGAATCTTTTCCTGGAACTCTGACATTGTCAAAATAAACCGCATTATAATTCTAATGAATAAGATATTTATTTTGATATAAAAATAATAAGTTCACATACTGGCTATATAAAAGGTGTTGCTTCGTCCGAAGCAGAGTACAAAAGGAATGAAGGAATGTACACATGCGTACTAGGAACATTAATCACGTGCTCAGGAATGAACCATTATATTTGATAGGGATGCATCTCCATGCATCTCCCTGCATATACATGTAACAGGCAATATAAAATCACTGCGTGACTCTTTCTTTCTTTCTTTCTTTCTTTCTTTCTTTCTTTCTTTCTTTCTTTCTTTCTTTCTTTCTTTCTTTCTTTCTTTCTTTCTTTCTTTCTTTCCTTCCTTCCTTCCTTCCTTCCTTCCTTCCTTCCTTCCTTCCTTCCTTCCTTTCTTTCTTTCTTTCTTTCTTTCTTTCTTTCTTTCTCCCATTAGTTTTCAACTTGATGAGCAAGAATTTGCATAGAATTTTTTTTAAAAAAAGAACTTCAGAGACGTCCCCAGGTTACAGTGGTGGGATTCAGCCAGTTCTTTCCGGATTGCGGTGGCAGCTGCAGGAGGCTCCGCCCACCCACCCGGCCAAAACGTTGAGCACTGTGCATGCGCAGAAGGCTGTGCGCATGCGCAGGCCAGGCACGGGTGAGCGAAGCAAGCTCGCGCATGCTCACATTTGCGAACCAGTAGGGAAGGTAAGTGAATCCCACCTCTGCCCAGGTATATTTACCAGTTTGGTGTAGAGCTTAAGGTACTGGCCTAAAAAGCAGGAGACAGTGAGTTCTAGTCCTGCCTTAGGCGTGAAAACCAGCTGGGTGTTTTGAGCCAATCACCAGGAGATGATGAATTCTAGTCCTGTTTTATCTGGCTGGGTGACTTTGGGGCAATTGCCAGCAGACAGTGAGTTCTAGTCTCACTTTAGGCATGAAATCCGGCTGGGTGACTAACTTCTCCTTAGTTCTAAGTTGCTTCCCTCTTTGATTAGTTTCCATCTATTTGTTCTTATCTTGCCTTCCGGTGCTTTGGAAAATAGGTTGCTTCTCTTTTCTTTGTGGCAGCCCCTCAAATATTGGAACACTGCTATCATTAAGAGCCGAGGTGGTGCAGCGGTTAGAGTGGGGTACTGCAGGCCACTTCAGCTGACTGTGATCCGCAGGTCAGCGGTTCAAATCTCACCGGCTCAAGGTTGACTCAGCCTTCCATCCTTCCAAGGTAGGTAAAATGAGGACCCAGATTGTTGGGGGCAATATAAATATACATTGCTTACTGGTGTAAACCGCTTAGAGAGTGCTTGCACTGTGAGGCGGTATATAAATCTCACAAATAAATAAATAAATAAATAAATAAAATCATGCCACCCCCCTAGTCCTTCTTTTCAGTTTCAGTTCTGTAAAAGAAATCATATTCAACTAAGAAATGGTAGCAGACACCTTGTCTATCATTAAGAACCACACAAGAGAAGAGTAACTGATGGAAAATGTCCTTTTCTACTTACAGAGTTGATTGCCCCGTGGCTAATTAAACACGCTTTGTATTAAATAGTAGATATTGATTTCTTTCCTATCTTACACTTGCGTGGAGTTTCTGGTCACCTGTTTTTCCATTCTTTCTTTCAATAGAAAAGAAGCTTGTGTAAATGTTTCCCAACCTTACTGGGTATCAGCAGAAGTAATTATAAAATTAGACCAGGAATGTTTACAGATTGATCCGTGTTTAGTTCCATGTATTACACAAAGGCAGAGATAATACTATAAATGATCTCTAGAGGATTTGCAAATTGCTCCCCTGTAGACATTTCTATTCTCCCAAGGTGCTTAACCAGGTTATTGAATGAACCTATTTTCTGGGTTCAAATACACAGAATTGTAAAGTAAGCCGACCAAGTTTGCACAGCCCTGGAAGTCACAGAAAAGAGAAAACCCTCATAGTTAACTCTTACCAAGCTTATTGTGTGCAGATCATCTGCTAAGCCAGTGTTTCCCAACCTTGGCAACTTGAAGATGTCTGGACTTCAACTCCCAGAATTCCCCAGCAAGCATTCTCTGGCTGGGGAATTCTGGGAATTGAAGTCCAGACATCTTCAAGTTGCCAAGATTGGGAAACACTGTGCTAAGCCTTTATCCATCCTGGCTGGCTTGCTATGTAAACCCAGATCATTTCATCATTTGATGCAGCGTTTCCCAAACTTGGCCACTTGAAGATGTCTGGACTTCAACTCCCAGAATTCCCCAGCCAGCATTCGCTGGCTGGGGAATTCTGGGAGTTGAAGTCCAGACATCTTCAAGTGGCCAAGGTTGGGAAACGCTGATTTAATGGTTGAGTGTATAGAATGGATTTGCAAAATCGGTTCATTCAATTGCCGAAGTTATTCAGTTGTGTGACCCTTGAAGATGGAATAGAATATTTTAACATTTTTTTGCCATTTGTTCTAATTTATTTATTTAGTGTATGTATGGCATCTATAGAGGTCATGCAATCACTAATATGCAACACCAATAAAACTCATTACACATTACATCACTGGACTGTCACTTTTTTTTTGTAATGTCACCACGTTAAAAAAAAAAGATGTTGAGATTTTGGAAAAGGGGCAAAGAAGAGCAACTAAGATGATTAAGGAGAAAAAGACTGGACAGCCACCATCTATCTGAAATGATATACGGTCTCCTGCTTGAGCAGGGGTTGGACTAGAAGACCTCCAAGGTCCCTTCCAAGTCTGATTGATCGATTGGTTTTTAAGAAGAGATTGGACAGCCATTTGTCTGAAATGGTATAGGGTCTCCCGCTTGAGCAGGGGGTTAGACTAGAAGACCTCTAAGGTCCCTTCCAAATCTTTATTCTGTTATTCTGAAGGTTCTGTTCTTCTTCAGTCCAGTTCAGAACTGAAGAAGCTTCTTGAATGAGAAGTGAAACGTTTTCAAGGAAAAACAACAACAACAAGAAAGTCCAGTTGCCTTTTGGAAAAGCACCTTTGGGACAACCATGACTTGGACGATTGAGTGTCTTCAGAGACAGTACTCATGGTTTTGCCTTCCTTGTTTGGACTAGGACAGACCCAGGGCTGAGTTTCTAGATTATCTAGATCAGGGGTAGGCAAAGTTGGCTCTTCTATGACTCGTGGATTTCAACTCCCAGACTTTCTGAGCCAATCATGCTAGCTCAGGAATTCTGGGAGTTGAAGTCCACGAGTCATAGAAGAGCCAACTTTGCCTACCCCTGATCTAGATAATCAGCACCTTGAAACTATCATGGGAAGCAAATCAAGCATCCACCACAACACCTATTATATGTGCTGCCCTAAGAGCCGAGGTGGCACAGTGGTTAGAGTGCAGTAGTGCAGGCTACTTCTGCTGACTGCCTGCTGCCTACAATTTGGCAGTTTGAATCTCACCAGGCTCGAGGTTGACTCACCCTTCCATCCTTCCGAGGTGGGTAAAATGAGGACCCAAATTGTTGGGGGCAATATGCTGACTCTGTAAACCGCTTAGAGAGGGCTGTAAAAGCACTGCGAAGCTGTATATAAGTCAAATGTTACTGCGATTGCTAATGACAAATATCTCCCATTAGAATGAAGGGGAGCTGCATTTCATAACAGTTAGAGCAATAACTGTGAGAAGGATCTTGGATTCCCAGTGGACAATCACTTCAATATGAACCACCAGTGTGCGGCAGCAGCCAGAAAAGCCAGTGCAATCCTAGGTTGCATTAACAGAGGGACAGAATCAAGCTCACGTGAAGTATTAATACTGCTTTATAAAGCCTTAGTAAGACCACAATTTCTAATACTGTTAAATTGTGTATCCAGTTTTGGTCACCAAAAAAGATACTGAGACTCTGGAACAGTGTTTCCCAACCTTGGCAACTTGAAGATATCTGGACTTCAACTCCCAGAATTCCCCAGCCAGCGAATGCTGGCTGGGGAATTCTGGGAGTTGAAGTCCAGATATCTTCATGTTGCCAAGGTTGGGAAACACTGCAGGAAAGAGGGCAGAAAAGAGCAGCAAAGATGATTAGGGGTCTGGAGGCTAAAATATAAGAAGAACAATTGCATGAATTGGGTATGTTTAGTGAAAAGAAGGACTAAGGGTGACATGAGAGCAGCGTTCCAATATTTGACGGGCTGCCCTAAAGAAGAGGGGGTCAATCTATTTTCCAAAGCACCAGAAGGCAAGACAAGAAACAATGGATGGAAACTAATCAAGGAGAGAAGGAAGCAACCTGCATTAAAATGTCCACTTCTGGTCACCATGAGAAAAATAAAAATCTTGAGACCTTGGAAACTGTGCAGTGAAGACAAACAAGATGAACTGTATGATAAACATGGTGGAGCTAGGTATGTCTAGTCTATCGAAGAGAATGATTAAGAAGGACATGATAGAAGTCTTCCAATATTTGAGGAACTATCACAGAGAAGAGGGGATTTACTTATTCTGCAAAGTACCAGAGGTCAGGTTATAAAGTAATGAGTGAAAGCTTACCAAGGAGAGATCCAACCTAGAACTAAGGAGAAATTTCCTGACATTGAGAAGAATTAATCAGTGGAATCGCTTACTTCCCAAAGTAATACTGCATCCAGTTTTGGTCACCCCATGACAAAAAAAAAAAAAAAAGATGTTGAGACTTTGGAAAAAGTCAAAGAAGAGTGACTGAAATAATTAAAGGCCTGGAGACTAAAACATATGAAGAACGGTTGCAGGATTTGGGTTTGGCTAGTCTAGAGAAAAGAAGGATTAGGGTTGACATGATAGCAGGATTCCAGTATTTGAGGGGCTGCCACAAAGAAGAGGGAGTCAAGCTATTCTCCAAAGCACCTGAAGGCAGGACAAGGAACAATGGATGGAAACTAATCAAGGAGAGAAGCAACCTGGAATTAAGGAGAAACTTCCTAACAGTGAGGGCAATTAACTAGTGGAACAACTTGCCTTCAGAAGTTGTCACTGGAGGCTTTCAAGAAGAGATTGGACAGCCTCTTGTCTGGAATGATATAGGATCTCCTGTTTGAACAGGGGGTTGGACTAGCAGACCTCTAAGGTCCCTTCCAACTCTGTTATTCTGTTATCTGCTACCTACATGTATTTAGCCATCCAGAAGCTGTTAGCACTTTTTATTGTTAAGTGTGATCGAAAAGAACATTATTAAGCACCAGGTCTAAAGGGCAACGGTGTTATGTAATTTTAATTAAATGTAAATAGAAATGAAAATGGAGTGAAATTTAATTCTTGCTCCTTTAGGCCGAGGGCAGACCTGGGCCTGGAAAAAAAGCTACATATCTCAGATATTGCAAAGATTTTTTTTTACAACATTTGGCCTTGAACTGTAGTAAACAGAGGAAAGGCAAAGAACAAATGCCTATCTCCCCCCCTCCCCACAGGAATGGTTGAATTTTGAGATTTATAGGCTGGCTTTCTTTCATTCTGTGTGTATATATTATGGATTGCATATCTGTGAAACGATAGCGCTGTAATAAATGGGAGGTGTGATAAAAGGCCATATACCGTTTCACATGCCATTATGCCACTGTTAGAGAAGAGATAAATCCATAGTAATTGTTGCGTTTTATTGCCTCTCCTTCCCTCCCTACTGAGTTTAAGCCTAAATTGACACTCAGGGGTTTTCAATGGTGTGTGTGAAAAAAAGTCAGGATGACAATTGCAAGGCAGATTTAAAAAAGGAAGAGAGCTTCAGTTGAAGATTTGGAAGGGGCACCTTGATCTTTTGCTCTCATTATGCTCTGAAGGTCTACCAAGGACAAGATCTACCAAGGACAAGGTCTACCAAGGACAAGATACAATTTGGGATCTTCTGAAATACTATATGGCTGTGATGGTGAACCTATGGCATGCGTGTCACAGGTGACACGCACAGCCCTCTCTGCGGGCACGCAAGCCGTCGCCCCAACTCAGCTCCACCACGCATGCGTGCGCGCCTCCCACTGGCCAGCTGGTTTTCGGGTCTCTGCTGCACATGTGCGGTGGGTGGGGCGCATGTGGGAGATGTGTGTGTATGCACAGGGGGAGTACGGGGGTCGCGTGCACATGTGGGGATCATGCGTGCATGCGGGGGACAGGTCGCATGCGGGAGTGTCACATGCATGCGCAGGGCATGGGGAGAGCAGGGCAGCGCACGTGCATGCATGGGGTGGGCGCATGTGGTGGTGGGGTCGCATGCACATGTGTGGGGGTGGGGCGCGGGGCACGGGGGGGTCACACATGCATTGTATTATGGGTGCATGCATGCACCCGCTTTCGGCACACAGCTACAAAAAATGTTAGCCATCACTGCTATATGGTAATAATTGACCTGATCATTGAATGTACAGGTAGATCTCGATGTATGACCACAATTTCTGTTGCTAAGTGAGACATTTGTTAAGCTAATTTTGACCCATTTTATGACCTTCCTTGCTGCAGTTGTTAAGGGAATCCCTGCAGTCGTTTAATTTGTAAGACGGTTGTTAAGTGAATCTGGCTTCCCCTTTGACTTGGTTTCAGAGTTTGTTACTTAAATCAAAACCAGAAGCACACACAGATAACTGATTCAGCTGGATTCATTAACTTCTTTATAAACATAATAATATATATATACAATGCCACAAGTAGAATATTTCTTCAATGTAGCAATAGTTACAAGTAAAACACAATCAGCTTCTAGTTCAGAGTGGACTGAGCCTTCTAGTTTCAGTTTCGATTCTCTGCACAGACTCAGATGTGTTTAGCTCCCATTGGCTGACTTAGTTGCTATGCCTATTTTATTGGCTGATCTTGTTAACATGGCTCTCCCAGTTCATGAATATTCTAACACTTGGCTTGTCGGAAGGTCACAAAAGCGGATCACGTGACCCCGGGAGTCTGCAACTGTCATAGATATGAGTCGGTTGCCAAGAGTCTGAATTTGGATCATGTGACTGTGGGGATGCTGCAATGGTCATAAGTGTGATCTTGGTGTTGATCCCTGCTTATCTGAGTGTTGATTGCTGGCAGAGAGATGTTTTGGTCCTTCCGTTTCATTTTTTAGCTTTTTGAAGGTCTCTTGCGATTGATGTGTAAATGTTGTTTAGCTCTATGTGCTTGTGAATGGCTGATTTGTCTGAGTGTCGGGCTTTCTAGGATAGAATAGAATAGAATAGAATAGAATAGAATAGAATAGAATAGAATAGAATAGAATAGAATAGAATAGAGAGTTGGAAGGGACCTTAAAGGTCTTCTAGTCCAACCCCCTGCTCAGGCAGGAAACCCTATACCATTTCAGACAAATGGTTGTCCAATCTCTTCTTAAAAACTTCCAGTGTTGGAGCATCCACAACTTCTGGATGCAAGTTGTTCCACTGATTAATTGTTCTAACTGTCAGGAAATTTCTTCTTAGTTCTAGGTTGCTTCTCTGCTTGATTTCACTTGCATTTTGGGACTTACCTTGTTCTAGCATGTTTACAGTTTCCCAGTTCAAACAATGGTCAAGTTTCAGAGCCACCTCCAAATCTTCAATGGAAGGTCCCTTCATTTTTTAATCTGTCTTGCAATTGTCATCTTGACTTTTTTCATGCACATCATAGAACAGAGCCATGGTGGCACAGTGGTTAGAAGCAGGGGTGGGTTCTAACTTACCTCGCTGCTGGTTCACTTCCTCCTGTGCCGTGTGGGCATGCCTCATGGGCGCTGTAGCAAAAAATCAGAAAAAAAAGGCCGAAAACAAGATGGCGATGCATGCACAGTGCCAGAAACTCGGCTTCTGCGCATGTGAAGAAAAAAACCCTGGGAAAAAAATTCAAAAAAAAAATCCCCCCAAAAAATCCATTTAAAAAAAATGATGGTGACCTCCATGGACTGGCACCGACCGATCCAGTTCCGTGACATCATCAGCGGGTTGCTACCGGTTCGGGTGAACCGGTCCAAACCAGAAGGAACCCACCTCTGGTTAGAAGGTAGTACTGTAGGGCTAACTCGCTCCTCACTTCAGGAGTTCGATTCTGAACGGCTCAAGGTTGACTCAGCCTTCCATCCTTCCAAGATCGGCAAAATGAGGACCCAGATTGTTGGGGGCAAGAGGCTGACTCTGTAAAATCTCTTAGAAAGGACTGTAAAGCACCGTGTAAAGCAGTCTTCCAGTATCTCAGGGGTTGCCACAAAGAAGAGGAGGTCAAGCTATCCTCCAAAGCACCTGAGGGCAGAACAAGAAGCAATGGATGGAAACTAATCAAGGAGAGAAGCAACCTGGAACTAAGGAGAAATTTCCTGAAGAAGAAATTTTCTCCTTAATATCTATTTGTAAATGAAATTATCAAGAGGTATTTCAATATTTTTTCAACCAGTCCTCCTGATTGCCAATCACATTTGTAACATAGATTATCTCCCAACGCTTTAAAGTGGACTTTAATTTTGATGGAAGCTTTCTGTATCTCTCAGGACAGAAAACAAAATCACGAGGACATAAAGCGAAGGCGAAAAGTGCTAAGAAGCTGTGCAAGGAAACAATTTAATAAACTCAATGCCCAACAGGCAGCAATCAAGGTTTTAATCTCTACCCCATAGTCACCAGTGCTCAATTTAAGACCACACTTCCAAAATTAATGTTGAGATTTTATAGAGAATGTTTCAGCAAGCTTATAAGTTATTCAACTCCTGCTGGGGAAAGCAAGTTTTATTTTACCCCAAATTGTTTGTAAAGGTAGGAAGGAAAGAACATTGCGTTCTATTCACTGCTTGAGGAAAAAAAGAATCAAATGTTCAACGGGTTCAAACCTCTGCAGAATGTTGGTGAATTGGGACATTTGGTATTGTCTTCATTTATTCTATGGCACCAGAAAGCCAAACAAGGAATAACCGATGGAAGCTGACCAAGGAGAGATTCAACCTGGAAGTGAGGAGAAACTTTCTGACGGTGAGAGCGATCAACCAGTGGAACAGCTTGCCAGCGGAGGTCATGAGAGCCGAACACTTGCGACCTTCAAGGGGAGACTGGACTGCCATCTGTCTCAAATGGTGTAGGAACTCCTGCTTGAGTACGGGGTTGGACTAGATGACCTACAAGGTCCCTTCCAACTCTAATAATAAATCTAAATCTATTCAGTTCATTCCCTACATTTCTACTTTAATGAGCACCGAAGGTCACCAGGAAGAAATTTAAAAAAAAATTATCATGGCGGACATAACCCAGCTATCAAAGCTCCACCCCTTTTTGTGTTTGCATCTTAACCACCATTTTCTGACCTGATTCTCTGAACATTTTTTTTAAATCAGCAACCAGTCCATTCACAGTTTTTCTCTTTTTTCCCTCTTCTTTGCTTCCTCCAAGTTCCTCTTTCCTTCCCATCAACTTGTCTAGTTAGAACACAGAACATAGAGTTAGAAGGGACCTTGGAGGTCTTCTAGTCCAACTCCTTGCTCGAGCAGGAGACCTTTGAGAAGGATTTGCGCATGTGCAGAGGGTTAAAAAAAAAGAAAATGGTGACATCCGGGCAGGTGAGCGGAGCCTCGTGCTGCTGCTGCTACCGGTTCTCCGAACCACTGGCGGCCGCCGCTACCGGTACGCCCAAACCGAGCCGAATCGGTAGCATTTCACCCCTGCCGGGGAGACAGCACACAAATACCCAGGCTTTTCGGCCACGATGGCATCCCTGGTCTCCATTTTTTCTGGCAGAGGGCTGCAGGCAGCCATCACGGCCAAAAACGGAGCACGGGCGGGCCATGCGTGGCCTTCCCAAGCTCTGTTTTCACTGGCAGAGGGCTTCAAGAGGCCGTTGTGCCTGAAAATGGAGCCTAGGAGGGCTGCACGCAGCCCTCCCGAGCTCCATTTTGGCTGGCAGAGGCTGTTGCTGGTCCTTCACTGTTTCCCGGGCGGCCCCGTGGTCCAGATCTAAGTACCCCACAGGGCCCGATCTGGCCCGCGGGCCTTGAGTTTGACAACCCTGACTTAAGAACTGTGGCAAGAAAAGTCGTAAGATGGGGCAAAACTCAGTGAAGAATTGTCTCGCTCAGCAACAGAACTTTTGGGTTCAATTGTTATAAGTCCAGGTCTACTTGCATTTCATTTTAATACTGGTTTTCCTCCCTTCCTACCAACCTGCCTTCTATTGAGGACCTGTATACTACACGAGTCAAAAAGAGGGCCATGAAAATATTTACTGACCCCTCGCATCCTGGACATAAATTGCTTCAACTCCTACCCTCAAAACGTCGCTATAGAGCACTGCACACAAGACAACTAGACACAAGAACAGTTTTTTCCCGAACGCCATCACTCTGCTAAACAAATAATTCCTTCACCACTGTCAAACTATTCACTAAGGCTGCATTACTATTACTATTAGTCTTCTCATCGGTCCTATCACCCATCTCCTCCCACTTATGACTGTATGACTGTAACTGGTTGCTTGTATCCTTACGATTTATATTAATATTGATTGTTTCCTGATTGCTTACTTGAACCCTATGACAACCATTCTTGACAAATGTATCTTTTCTGCTATGTACAGTGAGACCATATGCACCAAAGACAAATTCCTTGTGTGTCCAGTCACACTTGGCCAATAAAGAATTCCCTCTCTCTCTCTCTCTCTCTCTCTCTCTACCTACCTACCTACCTACCTACCTACCTATCTATTCAAAGCTCGGAGAAATATCTACAAAACTATTTTTTTTTAATTAGAAAAGCCCAAGTGTTTCATAAAACAATACAATTCCCAGAAGAAGGCTGTTTATCACTGAATTCGTTTGAACAACAACAGTCTCATCCTGCAGCAGTTCCCAGGCTGCGGATGTTTGAGTGAACAAGCATTTCTGAAGTTATCAATGAAAATGAGGCTGTTTAGAGGTCAGCTGTTTTTCACCTGCAAAGCACCATCATGGCATGAAATAACACTTTTCAAAGAAATTGCAGCCTCAGAGAGATAACTGCAAAGTGTCCATTATAAAGGCAGCTCTGCCTTGCTCCTCTGTGGAAAAGACAAACAGGAGAAACACAACAACTTAACCAACCTTTTTTTTTTCATCCTTTGTATCAGCAAAATTGCAGATTTCACTACAGCTGCCATTGCAAAATACAGGAGTAAAGAGTTAAGCATTAAGTTAAAACATTGGCGATGTTCACAAAACACATTTAAAGCTATGCAGGAACTAAATGCATACATCAATGGCCAAGCTTGGCTAATATTGGGTTTATTTTTTATTTTTTTGTAAATTAGCATATTGCATTAATCCTCATCTTTGATTGTTTCGTGGTTCAGTCTATGTATGACCCCAGAAAATGACTTAAATCAAACAGGTTCCCTATTTCCCCCCCCCACTATTTTTAAAACTTTATTCACAACATTGCAAACAGAAAGAAAGAAAGAAAGAAAGAAAGAAAGAAAGAAAGAAAGAAAGAAAGAAAGAAAGAAAGAAAGGAAGGAAGGAAGGAAGGAAGGAAGGAAGGAAGGAAGGAAGGAAGGAAGGAAGGAAGGAAAGGAAAGGAAAGGAAAGGAAAGGAAAGGAGGAAGGAAGGAAGGAAGGAAGGAAGGAAGGAAGGAAGGAAGGAAGGGAGAGAGAGAGAGAGAAACAGAGAAAGAAACAGAAAGAAAGAAAGAGAGAGAGAGAGAGAGGAAGGAAGGAAGGAAGGAAAGAAAGAAAGAGAAACAGAATGAAAGAAAGAAAAAGAGAAAGAAACAAAGAAAGAAAGAAAGAAAGAAAGAAAGAAAGAAAGAAAGAAAGAAAAAGAAAGGCCTCGCACACCTCGGTCCATTTCTTCTGCAGCCAGCAAGGCTTTCTTGAAGGCCTGTATAGCCGATAACAGAACTCCAGATCGATCCGGAGCTCTGTTATCGGCTACAGAGGCCTTCAGGAAAGCCTTCCCGGCTGCAGAAGAAATGGACCGAGGTGTGCGAGGCCTGGTTGCAACTATCTGAAGGTAAGTAGTAGGGCAGCTCCACTTCCGTTTTGTTTCCGAACTTCCCGTTAGGCCATTTTCCGCCGTCCCCAGGCTTCAGGAGGCTTTCCTGAACCCTGGGGAGAGCGAAAAACAGCCCAACGGGCCTACTGGAAGTCCGGAGGCTTCAGTGAGGCCTGTGTGCATGCGCGGGGGGCAGCACCGGGGGGGTGCGCATGTGTGTGGGGCAGCGCAGGGGTTGTGTGCATGCACAAGGGGAGGGCACTGCATTATGGGTGTGGGCACACACGCGCACTTTTGGCACACAAGCCAAAAAAGGTTCGCCATCACTGCTCTAGTTCATCTTCAACAGCCCACCATCAGCAGAATCTTCAGTTTAATGACCAAGGGTTCAAGATATCTCTGCATCTTGATACTTGTGGTGGGACAAGCATGTCCTGCCAAATCTTCCTTTTTGAAACATCGAAGGACACAAAATTATCTCCCACAACGTCCTACCTGTTAACGACTACTTCAGCTTTAACCGCAATAATACACGAGCTCACAACAGATACAAACTTAATGTAAACTGCTCCAAACTTGATTGCAAAAAATTCAACTTCAACAACAGAGTGGTCAATGCCTGGAACACTTTACCTGACTCAATAGTTTCTTCCCCAAACCCCAAAAACTTCAACCTCAGATTATCTACCATCGACCTCACCTAAGGTGACCAGACGTCCCGCTTTTGGCGGGACAGACACGCTTTTCAAGCGTGTGTCCCGCGTCCCGCATTCTTTTCAAAAAGTCCCGCTTTTTTGAAAAGACTGCCGAAACAGCGGGACGTCTGGTCACCTTAAAAGGGGAAGCAAAAGAGAGGTACCAGAAGCAAGTTGGGCAGAATTTCAGCGAGACGGCTGCCTGCTGGGGAGAGGGGGGAGGGGGACTGCTCCTCCTCTCCTTCCCCCACCCCATCCCTAGCCCCACCCTCGGAGGCGCCGCTGCTGTTGGGATGCGGGTGGAGGGGTGAGGGACGAGGAGCCGTCGCCGGTTTGAGCTCATGAGCGGCCCCTCCGGCGGCGCAAAAAGCCCTTCCTCGTCCCCCTCCCCTTCCTTCCCCCCCCGTCGCCTCGCTGCTGCCGTTG
Organism: Diadophis punctatus similis; assembly: GCA_023053685.1. Lineage (NCBI taxonomy): Eukaryota > Metazoa > Chordata > Lepidosauria > Squamata > Dipsadidae > Diadophis > Diadophis punctatus. Next base: position 784,970 of record JALIGW010000032.1, on the reverse strand, counting down.
CCCTGGAGCCGGGCGGGCGACCGGGAGACCGCGGCGCTTGGATGCCTGGAGCTCGCGACAGGTAAGCTGCCGGCTGCCTCCTTTCCCCGTCTCCCGCCTCCCATTCGTTGCTTGCCAGCCCAGCCCCAGGGCAGCTCCCGAAGGGGAAGCGGGAGGCGAGGAAAGGCCTCCCGAAGGGCTGCCGGCTCCCGAAGGGGAGGCGGGAGGCGAGGAAAGGCCTCCCGCCTCCCCCCCCCATCTGGACGCCGACATTTGCTGTGTTTTGCCCTCTGCGCATGCGCAGCGTTCTGCGCATGCGCAGACGGCAAAACAAATGGCGGCGCCCAGGCGGGCCCACCCCCCCGTCCCGCTTAAAAAAAAATCTGGTCACTTTAACCTCACCCCATTCCTAAGAGGTCGGCAAGGGGCGTGCATAAGCGCACAATTGTGCCTACTGTTCCTGTCCTAATGTACCCATATATTCATACCTCTTTTACTCTTATTCATGCTTGTACTATTACATATATATTCAATCATGTTTTACTGTTTATACTTTGCTTATAATCATATATGCTTGACAAATAAGCAAATACAAATACAAAATATTGTCTGTCTGTCAGTCGGATATCTAATGCCTCCGAATACGGAAGGCAAAAGGGAGAAATCTTTCCTCAACCCATCAGCATAACAGAAGATTACGGATGTTTCCACCTGCCCTCGAAGGGTCTTCTGGAAATGCTTTTCAAAATGAAATTGGCCTCTTGGGTGACATCGCAGAAATCCCTGTCCTTATCATGCATCACCTTTAGGCCTTGCTTAGCCAAGCTTTTTGTATTCCTCTGCAATATTTTTGTGACGGGTCTGTTTTGGGGAAGGGGCTGCCGGAACGTGAGCCGTTCGATCCCATTAGTCTCTGGCTTCGGTCCTTCAAGCCCATTTGTCTGTAGATTTTATTTGATATAAAATACCCACTGACATTCCAATCTCCATTTTATGTCCTTAGGAACAGCAGAAGTTATGGCTTGACATGTTTATCATTGTGAGGATGAGCCAATTATCTATCTGCTGGGCTTGCTATTACAGATGTACCACGATAATTAGGGTCACAGATGGAGCCCAGAAATTGCTGCCGTGTTAAGGAAGGGTGCCATTTGCAAAGCTCTGGAAATGAGTAGGAAAGTATGCTTGGTTCCCACTTCTTTTTTTTTCTTCCTTCCTTCCTTCCTTCCTTCCTTCCTTCCTTCCTTCCTTCCTTCCTTCCTTCCTTCCTTCCTTCCTTCCTTCCCTTCCTTCCCTTCCTTTCCTTTCCTTCCTTCCTTCCCTTCCTTCCTTCCTTCCTTCCTTCTTTCCATCCTTCCTTCCTTCTTTTCTTTTTTTCTTTCTTTCTCTTTCTCTCTCTTTTTTCTCTCTCCTTCCTCCCTCCCTCCTTCGCTCTCTTTCTTTCTTTCTTTCTTTCTTTCTTTCTTTCTTTCTTTCTTTCTTTCTTTCTTTCTTTCTTTCTTTCTACTTCCTTCCTCCCTTCCTCCCCCTTTCTTTCTTTTCTCTTTTGTTCATTTGTTTCTTTCTTTCTTTCTTTCTTTCTTTCTTTCTTTCTTTCTTTCTTTCTTTCTTTCTTTCTTTCTTTCTTCTTTCTCTCTCTCTCTCTCTCTCTTTCCTTCCTTTTTCTCTTTCTCACTTGCTTGCTTTCTAGCTTTCTTGCTTTCTGTCTCCCCTTCCTTCCTTCCTTCCTTCCTTCCTTCCTCCCCTCCCCTCCCCTCCCCTCCCCTCCCTCCCTCCCTCCCTCCCTCCTTCCTTCCTTCCTTCCTTCCTTCCTTCCTTCCTTCCTTCCTTCCTCATACTTTATGACCATTGGAGCATCCCTGTGGTCATGTGATCAAAATTCAGATGCTTGGCAACTGGCATGTGTTGATGATGGCTGCTGTCTCCTAAGTTCACATGACCATGTTTTCTGACAAGCAAAGTCAACAAGGAAGCCAGATTCCGTTAACAACCATGTTACCAATTTAACAACCGCAGTGATTCCCTTAACCACTGTGGGAGAAAGTTTGTAAAATGGGGCAAAACTCACTTAACAACAGTCTTGCTTAGCAACCAGAAAATTCTGAGCTCAGTTGTGGTTCATAAACCGAGGACTGCCTGTAGATGAATTCATCTCTATATATTTTGCTCAATATAAGAGGAAAAGTTGCCCATTGTATTATTCCAAGACTCTTTTTTTAAACCTTCCAGTTCAAGCGACTCTCCAAGGACTCCCAAACGGTCCATGGCTGATCTGCTTTAGCATTTTTGTGACCTACCAGAGTTGGTTAGATGCTTCCACCTAGCTAAACATAAAGACATCCTTGAGTGAAACAAGGAATTTCATGGATTCCTTGCAGGCCTTTTGTTGCTCAATGTTACAGACATGTTTCCTTCGAAAATACAGGAAAAAGAGGAAACAGAATATTATAAGGTATGGGAAAAATGGTACGAGTGGTTAGAGAAGAGAGACAAAAAATAAGAGAATAACGTAAGAAAGAGGATAAAGGAGTTATTAGAAGGTATTAAATATAAAGCCTTGGTCAGACCACACCTAGAGTACTGCATCCAATTTTGGTCACCACACTACAAAAAAGCCCTTGAAACCCTAGAGAAAGTGCAGAAGAGAGCAACCAGGATGATAAAGGGTCTGGAAAATAAAACATACAAGGAGCGGTTGCAGGAACTGAGCTTGGACAGTCTGGCGAAGAGAAGGACCAGGGGTGACATGATAGCAGTGTTCCAATACTTGAGGGGCGGCCACAGAGAGGAGGGGGTCAGGCTGTTCTCTATGGCACCAGAAAGCCAAACAAGGAATAATGGATGGAAGCTGACCAAGGAGAGATTCAACCTGGAAGTGAGAAGAAACTTTCTGACGGTGAGAGCGATCAACCAGTGGAACAGCTTGCCAGCTGAGGTTGTGAGAGCCCCAACACTTGCGACCTTCAAGGAGAGACTGGACTGCCATCTGTCTCAAATGGTGTAGGAACTCCTGCTTGAGCAGGGGGTTGGACTAGATGACCTACAAGGTCCCTTCCAACTCTAATAATAAATCTAAAATCTAAACAAATAAAAGGGAAATAGAAAATACGGCAGGAATAGAGTACACTAAAATATGATGTATATAAATAGAATTGGGAAATTTTATGTATATAAATAGAATTGTGAAATATATGTACATAATAGAAAAGAAAAATGAAAGAGGAAAAAACTGTGTTATCGACGCGAAAATGTTGTAAAGAAGGAAATTGTATACATTTCCATGTTTATTTTTAATGTAAAAAATGTTCAATTAAAAAAAAAGAAATGTTTCCTTTGCTTCTCCTGAGACTTTTTTTTCCCTGAGAAAAGTGGAAGAAGCGTAGAGATGATGGATGGAGTCAGCAGAAAGGACTGCCCCATCCCTGCTGCAGGGATGGTCGGGGGAGGATTTTCTGCCAGATGGTGGGGTGAAGGAGGGCAACAAAGCCAGAACAACCAGCTACCTCTTTTCCTACAGGGCTGACATATGGAAAAGTAGGACAAGAACGGTTGTGCATAATCAGTAGAGATGCAACTTAGGTGTCAGCAATGGGGGAAGTTAATTTTATAATTTTCTGCCAACCAGGGGTGAAATGCTGCCGGTTCGGAAGGGCCGGTCAGTCGTTGCAGAGCCGATGGAACTGGCGGCGGTCGTGGTGCGGGGCTTCTCCCGCCCGCTTCCCCCGCCCGCCTGGATGCCGCCATTTGAGTTCTTCTACGCTCTGTGCATGTGCAGAACACTTTGTGCATGCACAGAGCGTAGAACAACTCTTCTGAGTTCACATCAGAGGGTTTGTCATGTTTGGGGAGCTGGGTCAGAACAGTAACTTTATAATAAAAGCAGGACTAGCATTTATAACTCTCGCATCCTTACTTAGTCTACCTTGAAGGGCTGGCGTGAAATTATACTCAAATCGCTTTTTTATATTTAAACACAATCTAGGTAGCTGCAATTTATACCAATTATTTCCAATCGCACTTGCTGTGGCAATGGAAAAGGAACTTTTACATACCTGATATTATGTCTACCTTCCATTCCCCCCCTATAAGTTTCTTCAGCCTGTCCTCAAAAGACATTCATGTCCAGTTAAAGAATCATCTCAAGTCTCCATACTATTTTTGTCACTTGTCTTTGAGATGGGTCCAACCTGTCAATATCCTCCTGGACATGTGGTGTCCAGAAGCAAAAACAATAATCCAGATGTATTCTCACAGATGTGGAGTAGAGGGTGATAGGCGTTGATGAGTCTTTGATGCAACATGTCTTCTAATGCATTAGTAATTCTCGCAGCTGTTATGACAGCTCCTTGGTCAACTTGTTGTCAATATCTACGCCCAAATCCTTCTTCAGCGCAGAGCATTGTAGGTAGAAACCCACCATCTCATTTGTGTGCTCTGTATTTTTCCTGCCTAAATGTAGCATCTTGCATTTCTGCCTGTTGCACGAAATCTTTCTCCTCTTGGGTAAGGTGACCTGACGTCCCGCTTTTGGCAGGACAGTCCCGCGTTTTAATAATTTGTCCCACGTCCCGCGGCATTTCAAAAAAGTCCCGCTTTTTAAATTTGAATTTGCCCTGCACACCCCTCTGCCTCCTGCCTCGCCTGCTTCCTCCTGCCTGGCGGGGAGGGAGGGCAGTGAGAGGGGCAGCGGCAATCTTGCCTGTTTGTCGCCGCAGAGCCGAAGAAGCTGGTGGCGTTCACGGCGCGGGGCTTCCCCTGCCCGCTTTCCCCGGCTGCCGGGACGCCGCCATTTGCGTTCTTTTGCCCTCTGCGCAAGCAGAACGCTTTGCACATGCGCAGAGGGCAAAAGAACGCAAATGGCAGTGTCCTGGCAGCTGGGGAAAGTGGGCGGGGGAAGCCCTGTGCCGCGAACGCCACCAGCTTCTTCAGCTCTGCGGCGATGAACAGGCAAGCCCGCACCGGTAGGAACCCACCCCTGGCTGCGATGAAGGGGGGGGGGGTGTTTGGGTGTGTGTGCACAAAGCTGCAGGATAAGAGAGATGGACCCCTCCCGTCTTGCTCCCCTAGAAACCCCCCCCCATCAATGGTGTCCCGCTTTACAAATATTAAAATCTGGTCACCTTACTCTTGGGCCCAGTCTTGAAACTTGGTTCGGAACAGAGATCGAAAAAGAAACCTTGAGAAAGGCTCATTCTGTTGCATAAGCACATCACAACCTGTATCAGAAGGTTGGTCTATCTGACTCTCATGAAAAAGCGAGAGCCAGTTTGGTGTAATAGCGGAGGTGCTAGTCTGGAAATCAGGAGACAGGGAGTTCTAGTCCCACCTTAGTCATGAAAACTACCAGAGCGATTTGGGCCAATTACAAGGAGACTGTGAGTTTTAATCTCACTTCAGGCATGAAAGTTGGCCTGGGTGACTTTGGGCCAATCACCAGGAGACTGTGAGTTTGTCCCGCCTTAGGCATGAAAGCCAGCTGGGTGACTTTGGGCCAATCACCAGGAGACTGTGAGCTTGTCCCGCCTTAGGCATGAAAGTCAGCTGGGTAACTTTGGGCCAATCACCAGGAGACTGTGAGCTTGTCCCGCCTTAGGCATGAAAGCCAGCTGGGTGACTTTGGGCCAATCACCAGGAGACTGTGAGTTTGTCCCGCCTTAGGCATGAAAGCCAGCTGGATGACTTTGCGCCAATCACCAGGAGACTGTGAGTTTGTCCCGCCTTAGGCATGAAAGCCAGCTGGGTAATTTTGGGCCAATCACTAGGAAACTATGAGTTCTAGTCCCACCTTTGGCATGAAAGCCAACTGGATGACTTTGCGCCAATCACCAGGAGACTGTGAGTTCTAGTCCCACCTTAGGCATGAAAGCCAACTGGGTGACTTTAGGTCAGCCCCCCTTTCTCTCAGCCCAATTCACCTCACAGGTTATTGTTGTGGAGAAAATAGGAAGAGGAAGTATTGTGCGTGTTCACCATCTTGAATTATTGATAAAAATAATAAAGGGATTTTTTTAAAAAAATAAAATAAAATAAATAGTAAAATAATAAAATAAAATAAAACAAAATAATGAAATGAAATAAAACATAAAAAATAAATAAAATAAAATAATAAAATAAATAAAATAAAATAATAAAATAAATAAAATAAAATAATAAAATAAGTTTAATATCCGTCTCTTGGTCCTTGAGAGGATTCCTTTGAGTTTTTTAATAACTGATAATGAATGTGTCATAATGAATATTTTGCTCCATTTTATGCTATTCTGTCATAATCCTCATGAGTGATAGGATTATTATCTATGCCCCTCAATTTGATGAAGGAACCCAAAAGACATCTAGCTGGACTTGTCAGAAATGAGGGGGGTCAACTTTATCTTTGAAGGTTAGAATTGGGAAAGTGTGTGGCTGACCCTGATCTATTAGAAGAAGTTGAGTGACAACTTCTGAATTCAACAGAGATTTAAGGTTGGCATGGGAAGGTTACATCATGTTTGTTAAGTTATAATCGGACTGCTTTGCTTCAAGAAAACCATTGGATTAAATTTCCTGCAACTTGGAAGAAAGTCCAAATTCACTGTTAGATTTCTTAGAAGATAAGGGAGAAAAATCAGTTTATGATTCTGGGATTTGAGGATTAGATTAGGTTTGACTAGAGAAATATTGTAGCTTTCTAAACATAAGGTTATTCGTATTTGACCATTTATGGTGTATTAGATTAAAATGAAGAGAGGTATATAATTAATATTGGTTTCTTAGAATGTTGATTTTTAGTATTTTAAAGATTAAATTTAAGTTGTGTTAATAACTCGGTACTGAAAAAAAAGGTGGAGGTCACTTTTGTTATTTATTTGTTTGATGTATTTTTAGTCATCTTTAAATTTGTTTTGTTATTCCGTTTTGTTATTCTGTTCTTCTTTTTCCTTTATGCTAGTTTGTATTTTAATATGTTTTTGAAATTTAATAGATACTTAAAAATTGTTTGTAAAGTTATTGTATAAACCTCATCCCCTTTCTTTCTTTCTTTCTTTCTTTCTTTCTTTCTTTCTTTCTTTCTTTCTTTCTCTCTCTCTCTCTCTCTCTCTCTCTCTTTCTTTCTTTCTTTCTTTCTTTCTTTCTTTCTTCCTTCTTCCTTCTTCCTTCTTCTTTTCTTCCTTTCCTTTCTTTCTTTCTTTCTTTCTTTCTTTCTTTCTTTCTTTCTTTCTTTCTTTCTTTCTTTCTTTCTTCCTTCCTTCCTTCCTTCCTTCCTCCCTCCCTCCCTCCCTTGCCTGCCTTTCTTCTTCCTTCTTCCGTTCCTTCCTTCTTTCTTTCCTTCCTTTCTCCCACCTTCCTTCCCTCTGTCCCTCTCCCTCCCTCCCTTTTCTCTCTTCCTCCCTTCCTTCCCCCATCTCTCTCCCTCTCTCCCTCCCTCTCCCTCCCTCCCTCCCTCTCTCTCTCTCTCTCTCTCTCTCTCTCACACACACACACACACACACACACACACACACAGAAAGAGAGAGAGAGAGAGAGAGAGAGAGACAGACAGACAGACAGACAGACAGACAGACAGACAGACAGACAGACAGACAGACAGACAGACAGACAGACAGACATTTCTGTCCCAGGAAATCTGCTGAGCGGAGTCAGCTGTGACTCACCACGGACTACTAATTCCTCTTTTTCCCCCTTTTAATTGATACATATAGGTGTACAATTATGGAAGAAATATAATATTTCAGGCTGTGAATTACAGACTAAGTCAGACTCTTGCCACCAACTTAATTACAAACGACTGTTTCATGCGTAGCTCACCCATAAATAAGAGGCGGAAGGTGAGAAGCAGAGGTATTTAAATGTTGCTCTCCTTGCTGAATAACGAGCGGGGAGAGAAGGGAAGGTGACATGGAGACAAAAGGGATGAAGTGTTTGGGAAAATATACAGATGTTGATGCTATAATTATGCCAAGACTTTCTATTTTGCATATACTTTGCCTGCCGATTAGTCAAATTAATGTCAAGGGGGAACTAGAGATGAACAGTTAATGAAGCTTGTTTGGGGATCTTACTCAACAGGTTGATTCTCACAGATGTCTGTCCTTTTTTATATCTGTAAAGGCAATCAGAGTTTTGAGTGAGCACACACAAGGCTTCTAGGCCTTGGGAGGAACAGTCTGGATGAACACAATGGCAGAGACATGTTCGATGTTTCTGTATTTCTGAAGTCCTTGGTGCTCTCTGAGCTTGGTTGTTTTTCTTGCAGGTGTTTCATTACCCAACTAAGTAACCTCATCAGTTTTAGAAGGCAGTGGGGTTTGTGGAGAGGAGGAGGAGGAGGAGGAGGAGGCGGAGGAGGCAGAGGGGGAAGACGACTATGGGGTCCTTGGTGCTCTCTGAGCTTGGTTGTTTTCTTGCAGATGTTTTATTATCCAACTAAGTGACTTCATCAGTGTTAGAAGGGAGTGGGGTTTGTGGAGAGGAGGAGGAGGAGGAGGAGGAGGAGGAGGAGGAGGAGGAGGAGGAGGAGGAGGAGGAGGAGGAGGAGGAAGAGGAGGAGGAGGAGGAGGAGGAGGAGGAAGACTATGGGGTCCTTTATGTTCTCTGAGCTTGGTTGTTTTCATGCAGACATTTCATTATCCAACTAAGTAACTTCATCAGTGTTAGAAGGGAGTATGGTTTGTGGAGAGGAGGAGGAGGAAGAGGAAGATGAGGAGGAGGAGGAGGAGGAGGAGGAGGAGAGGAGGAGGAGGAGGAGGAGGAGGAAGACTATAGGGTCCTTTATGTTCTCTAAGCTTGGTTGTTTTCTTGCAGACGTTTCATTATCCAACTAGGTAACGTCATCAGTGCTAGAGGTTAGCCACCTCCTCGCCAGCAACTAACACCCAGATAAGCAGAGCAATGAAGCATGCAGGTAGTCCTTGACTTACAACAGTTCATTTAGTGACCGTTTCAAGTTACAACAGCACTGAAAAAAGCGACTTACCACCATTTTTCACACTTACTACCATTGCAGTATCCCCATGGTCACATAACCAAAATTCAGATCCTTGGCAACTGACTCATATTTATGACCGTTGCAGTGTCCCGGGGTCACATGATTTCCTTTTGCGACCTATTGAGAAAAGCAAAGTCAATGGGGCTGTTTTTGTTATGACAATACTATCTTAATAATGATTAGTGATGCTGTGAACAACTGTGGCAAAAAGGTCATAAAATGGGGCAAAATTCACTTAATAACTGTTCTGCTTAGCAACAGGAATGTTGGGCTCAATTGTGGTTGTAAATTGATGACTACCTATAGTTGGAGTTTAGTCCATACCAAAGAAAAGTGGCTAGGGAATTCTAGACTAGACTAGACTAGACTGCAGAATAGAATAGAAGACCAGACCAGACCAGACCAGACCAGAACAGAACAGAACAAAACAGAACAGAATAGAGTAGAATAAAGAATGGAGTGGAGTGGAATGGAGTGGAGTGGATGGAATGGAATGGAATGGAATGGAATGGAATGGAATAGAATAGAATAGAATAGAATAGAATAGAATAGAATAGAATAGAATAGAATAGAATAGAATAGAATAGAATAGAATAGAAAACTTTATTGTCATTTTAAATGTACACTAATCAGCCTACATTAAAATGAAATTTCATTGCATTCAGCTCTCAAAAGATAACCGTTATGCATATACTCAAACACACATTTACAGTATGACACAGAGAAATATCACAGTCTAGTTCAGATCTATGCATGCACATGGCAAAAAAAAAAAAGAATTTTGCGAGTTTACCAGCAGATAGCCTAGGGAACAAAGCTGTTACAGAATCGGGTAGTCCTGCTAGAAATACTTTGAAACCTCTTCCCAGAGGGGAGCAACAGAAAAAACACTATGAATTGGGTTTGTGTGGTCTATAACAATGCTTCGAGCTCTAAGCACAGAGTGCTGATAAGAAGTATCCTGAATAATGGGAAGCTTGTAATCTTCTCCATTGTCCTCACCACTCTCTGTATGGACTTTCTATCTGAGGCACTGCTGCCACCAAACCAAACAGGGATGCAGTTTGTTAAAACACTTTGAATCGTGCCTCTGTAAAAAGTGGCCACGAATGAAGAAGGAAGATGTCCTCTCCTTTTGTAGCAGCAATTTGTAGCAGCAGATGTAGAAGACCATTTTCTAATTCAATGACCTTGAACATTATTAGCCAAGGACTACAGAGACCTAAACCACAGGCGGCCAATAGACACTCATCCTTTATCCTACCTTTCCTTGGTACACTTCAGCTGGAGCCAGAGGTTATGTCTTGTGTTGGAAAAAAGGAATGCCATTTTAAAACCGGAGCAGGAAGTTCAAGTGGTCTTCTCAGCAGGGAAAAAACGGTGAGCTGAATATGATCTCATCAGGTCATGCCCTCCAAATCCATTTTCTCATCTATGGCCACTCCACACTGAGCAAGTCATGCAAAATAAGCCTCAAGTCGTCAGGCATTTAGCAGACAAGGCATTTTTCCTTAGCTAAGGCAAAGTTTGCAAGATCCCAGAGAAGCAACATTCCCGTATTTGAGGGAAGGAGAAGAGGAAGTCAAGATTATTTTCCAAAGCACAAGAAGGCAAGGCAAGAAACAATGGGTGGAAACTAATCAAGGAGAGAAGCAGCCTGGAATTCAGGAGAAACTTCCTAACAGTGAGGACAATTAACAAGCGGAATAGCTTCCCTTCAGAAGATGTGGGTGCTCCAACACTTGGATGTGTTTAAGAAAAGACTGGACAGTCACTTGTCTGATATGGTATAGGGCAGTGATGGCAAAAATTTTCTGGGTTTGCGTGCCAAAAAGGGGGGTGCGGGGGAGAGCGTGCGGGCACGTGCATGTGTGCCCAACCCATAATTCCATGCGCCCTCCCCACATACACGTGTGACCCCCCTGCTCCCGGCATGAGATGGCACACCCATTTTTTGCTCTCCCCAGGCTTCAGAGCCTTTCTAGGAGCCTAGGGAGTGTGAAAATGGCCTTCCCCACCCCTACGGAGGTCCTCCGGAGGCCAGAAATGTTCCATTTGCCGACTTTTGGTTGAACCGGAAGTTCTGGGGTTTTTTGCTCTCCCCAGGCTTCAGAGCCTTTCTAGGAGCCTGGTGAGGGCGAAAACAGCCTTCCCCACCCCCAGAAATGGCCCATTTCTGGCCTCCAGAGGGCCTCCGGGGGGTGGGAAAAGCCATTTTTGCCCTCCCCAGGCTCCTAGAAAGGCTCTGGAGCTTGGGGAGACCAAAAAATGGGCCTTCCCCACCCCCTCTGGAGGCTGAAAACAGGCTGTTTCCCAACTCCCAGTGGGCCCAGAAGGCCCGAAAATCAACTGGCCAGCGCCATACATGCGCGCCAGACCTGAGCTCACGTGCCCACCGATATGGCTCCACGTGCCATAGGTTTGCCATCACGGGTATAGGGTGTCCTGCTTGAACAGGGGGTTGGACTAGAAGACCTCCCAAGGTCCCTTCCCGCTTTATTCTGATTGAAGTCATGTTCTTCCCAGAGGCGTTTGCGAGATCCGATGCTTTCATCCAAAGCAGGGTTGTGTTCTTGTGATGTCAACTCTCCCCCTCTCGCATTTCATGCATGTGCATGAAAGTTTACAATGCAAGTACAAAAGCAGTCGTTGTGATGTCACAACACTGCTTCTGTCGTTCCATGTGGTCCAAAGCGTGGGAGAAAGGGGTCCTATTAGTTTATTTAGTAGTCTCGATTGGACTACTGTAATGCGCTCTACATGGGGCTACCCTTGAAGAGTATCCGGAGACTTCAACTGGTGCAAAACGCGGCTGCGCGAGCTGTGGTGGGTGTCTCAAGATACACCCACGTAACACCCATACTTCGCCAGCTGCATTGGTTGCCCATTGGTCTCCGGGTGCAATTCAAGGTGTTGATCATCATCTTTAAAGCCCTACATGGCTTGGGACCAGGTTACCTCCGGGACCGCATCCTACCTCATACTTCCCTTCAACCGGTTACGTCCCACAGAGAGAGTCTCCTCCAGGTCCCGTCAGCCAAACAATGCCAGCTGGCGGGGCCTAGGGGGAGGGCCTTCTCTGTGGGGGCACTTGTTCTCTGGAACCGACTACCCCCAGAGATCCGAATTTAATTTTAATAATTTAATTTAATAAACGTTCTTATAGGCCTTATAGAATTATCCCCACCTTGCTGGCCTTCCGAAAAGCCATTAAGACATGGCTCTTCCTGCAGGCAGGGTGATTGGAGACCATTTAATATCTTAGGTCTCCCCCATGAATGTATGGTTTGAATGTTTTTTAAAAATTTTAAACTGTTATTATTTTTATTTATACTGTTTTTTATAGTTGTTCTTTATATGTTGTACGCCGCCCTGAGTCCCCAGGGAGTAGGGCGGCATATAAGAACACTAAAATAAACAAATAAATAAATAAATAAATAAATAAATAAATAAATAAATAAATAAATAAATAAATAAATAAATAAATAAATAAATAAATAAATACATACATACATACATACATACATACATACATACATACATACATACATACATGCCGTATTTTTCGGAGTATAGGACACACCGGAATATAGGACGCACCTAGATTTTAGATTTTAGATTTTAGAGGAGGAAAACAAAGAAAGAAAACAAAGAAAACAAAGAAAAAAGTATTCTGAACCAAATGGTGTAGTAATATATTATTTAATAAAATACCAGTGTAGCAGAATAATTTTTACAACCATGTATACTTTTTACAACCATGTATACTTTTTACGACTATGTACACTTTTTACAAACTTTTCTTTTCTTTTCTTTTCTTTTCTTTTCTTTTCTTTTCTTTTCTTTTCTTTTCTTTTCTTTTCTTTTCCCTTCCCTTCCCTTCCCTTCCTTTCCCTTCCCTTCCCTTCCCCTCCCTTCCCTTCCCCTCCCCTCTCCTCCCTTTCTATTGGTGGCCAATATATAAATAAAACCCTCGCCTTTTTATGACCTCGAAATCCCTTAATTTTGGGTAGAGTCAGGGGGACTGGACAGAGCTGAGCATTTACTAGCCAGATGCCCTTCCTGATGCCTACATGGATTTCCCAGCAGATTTTTTCCCCTTCGCACCTGAGGAGCGAAATATCTGTGACTGGCTTATTCCAGTTTGACACCTCTGGTTCCTGTCAACATGTTTCCGTTCCCGCTTTCATTTGTCTTCTTCCCTCCAGCTCCAACTTCCCCAAATTCCTTCCTCCGCCCACCTTTCCATTTACGGCAGGATGCCAAACAAAGCAAAGTGAAGCAGTTGAAGATGGAAGTCCTGACAGCCTCTTTGTCCTACGTTGTGTCTTTTGCAGTCCTTACAATGTTTATTGTAGATGATTCCTGATTTTTCTTCTAGGTCTGCAAAGTCTTTTGGTTTACTAATTCTTGTACATATAGGCATTTGACATTAACGAGTGTCCTATATAGCAGAGAGGGACAAGCTAAGGTGAAGAAAGGTGACAGAGATTTTCGTGTGGTTTCACTATTGGATATGACCTCTGGGGCACAGGTGGGGTGTCTACCATGTGAGCAGAACACCAAACAGATAAGAAAACATATAGCAGTGGTGCCTTTAGAATACAGAGCTCATAACAAGCTCTTTATCTATACACTTAGGTTTAAAAATGGACCTTAGTCATAACATGTACACACCTCTATTAAACCTTTAAGGCCAGGGAGTCATCCTTTGACATTTTAAGGTTGTTCTCTTTCTACTCGAGGGTCATCCTTGTTTAATTCATACGACAGACATGGCTTAGAATTGTTAATCGTTGCAGTCAAAAAAGCCAATGCAATCCTAAGGCTGCGTTAATAGAGGAACAGACTCAAGATCGCATGAAGTGTTAATGCCACTTTATAATGCCTTAGTAAGACTACTCTCGGAATACTGCATCCGGTTTTGGTCACCGCAATATAAAAAAAATATGCTGAGACTCTGGAAAGAATGCAGAGAAGAGCAACGAAGAGGATTAGGGGAATGGAGGCTAAACTTATGAAGAACAGCTGCAGGAATTGGGTGTGTCCAGTCTAGTGAAAAGAATGAGCCGAGGTGGCGCAGCGGTTAGAGGCAGTACTGCAGGCCACTTGCAGACTGTGATCCGCAGGTCAGCGGTTCAAATCTCACCGGCTCAAGGTTGACTCAGCCTTCCATCCTTCTGAGGTAGGTCAAATGAGGACCCAGATTGTTGGGGGCAATGTAAATATACATTGCTGACTGGTGTAAACTGCTTAGAGAGCGCTTGCACTGTGAGGCGGTATATAAATCTCACAAATAAATAAATAAATAAATAAATAAATAAAATGACTAGGGGTGACATGCAGGGGCGGGTTGCTCTTACCTTGCTACTGGTGCGCTATGCGTGCATCACCATGTTTCGCACTTGTGCACGCTCGCTATGCACACACACACCCTTGCGTGATTTTGCAGACAAAATTCCGGGGAAAAGATGGCGGCGCGCGACGGACTGGAGAAGATGGCATCGGAGCCATCGTGCGCAAATTGGGCAATCGGCGGGTCCCTACCAGAACGGCGCACTGGACCGTACCGGTAGGAACCCACCTCTGGTGACATGATAGCAGGGTTCCAATATCTAAGGGGCTGCCGTAAAGAAGAGAGGGGTCAACCTATTCTCCAAAACACCTGAAAGCAGGACAAGAAACAATGGATAGAAACTAGCCAAGGAGAGAACCAATGTAGAACAAAGGAGAAATTTTCTAACAGTGAGGACAATTAATCAGTGGAACGGCTTCCCTCCAGAACTTCTGGGGGTGCTCCATCATTAGAGGTTTTTAAGAAGAGATTAGACAAGCATTTGTCTGAAATGGCATAGGTTTCCTGCATGGGCAGGAGGTTGGAGTAGAATACTGTACCTCCAACGTCCTTTTCCAACTTCGTTATTCTGATAAATTAGGAGTGAAGTGAAACGTCCCTTCGATATCCAAGATTATAAATTAGTCAATTTCTATTATTCTTGATTTTCATTTGCCACATAGCCTCTGAGATATGCATAGTCAGCTCCTTAGTTAATATTCTCCAATTTGGATATCCTATAAATGCGTGGTAGAGAACTTCTAAAAGTTTTCCAGCAAGCACAACCTCTGAGGAGATCTGCCCTAAATATTTCCAAACTCAACCTCATCTCCTGAAGACTCGTTCTGAAAAAGGCTTTGCAATTAAGATTTCAAATCCTTAAGGCATAATTTAGAGAAAGTCAATACTTTCCCTTTCTATCTTGTATCTTTTTATGGGACTTTCAACCAGCAAGTGTTCAGGTAATGGAGCCACAGTAACATCGCAGAAAGTGCACAACTGGGCAATATTTGATCCCCTTGTCATTGATGCTGCTGACTCTAAACAAAATTGAGGTCGGGCATCCTTTCTGATGTCCAAAAGGGAGCACATTTGGAGCATGTGAAAATAAAATAAAATAAAATTAGATAATAAAATGAAATGAAATGAAATAATAAAATAAAATAAAATAAAATAAAATAAAATAAAATAAAATAAAATAAATAAAATAAAATAAAATAAAATAAAATAATAAAATAAAATAATAAAATAAAATAAATAAAATAAAATAAAATAAAATAAAATAAAATAAAATAAAATAAAATAAAATAATAAAATAAAATAAAATAAAATAATAAAATAAAATAAAATAAAATAAATAAAATAAAATAAAATAATAAAATAAAATAAAATAAAATAAAATAAAATAAAATAAAATAAAATAAAATAATAATAAAATAAAATAAAATAAAATAAAATAAGAAAAATCCTGTACTTTCCTTATGAGGATAGTCAATATAATCTACCCAATCTTCACTCTCTTTCCTTAGGCCTGTTTCATTAAATGTCACCAGAAAGCAGGGATGGGTCAAAAGAGGGATCAAGCAGGAAGTCCATTTTCAGCCACACAAACAACGTGGTGGTTTTTGCAAGCTAATTAGCCAAAGAACATTGAAGGGAAATCTTACACCCAGATGGGTCTTAATTCTCCTTCCAACTCACCCGCCGCTACTGAAGGACAAATGATATTACAGAATGCAGAATAACAAGAAGGGATCTTCTTGGAGGTATCAAAATGACAGAATTGGAAGGGGCCTTCAAGGTCTTCTGGTCCAAACTTCTGCTCAGGCAGGAAACCCTATACCACTGATGGCAAACCTTTTTTTTGCTCGGGTGCCAAAAGGGCATGCACGCACGTGATAGCTCGCATGTGTCTGTATGTGCCCACACCCATAATGCAATGCCCCCCCATATGTGCGCATAAACCCCCCGTGCTGCCCCCCCCGTGCTGCCCCCCCCCGGTGCATGCGCAGAGGCGTCACTGAAGCCTCCGGACTTCTGGTAGGCCTGTTGGGCCATTTTTTGGCCTCCCCAGGCTTCAGGAAAGCTTCCGGAGCCTGTGGATGATGAAAAACGGGCCCAACAGGCCTACTGGAGTTCCTTTTTGAACTTCCGGTAGGCCCATTGGGCCGTTTTTCACCCTCCCCCGGCCAACGGGCCTACCGGAAGTTTGTTTCTGAACTTCCAGTAGACCCGTTGGGTCCATTTTTTTGCCATCCACAGGCTCCAGAGGCTTCCCTGAAGCCTGGGGAGGGTGAAAACGGCCTTTCCCCGCCCTCCAGAAGGCCAAAAATCAGCTGGCCAGCCCGCACATGCGTGCTGGAACTGACAGGGCAAAGCCTCATGTGCCCTCAGATATGGCACGTGGCATGCGTGCCATAGGTTTGCCATCACTAAGGTGACCAGATTTTATTTTTTTTAAAGTGGTACACCATTGACGGGGGGGGGGGTTTCTAGGGGAGCAAGACGGGAGGGGTCCATCTCTCTTATCCTGCAGCTTTGTGCAACCCCCCCAAACACCCCCCCTTCATCGCAGCCAGGGGTGGGTTCCTACTGGCGCAGGCTTACCTGTTCATCGGCGTAGAGCCGATGGAACTGGCGGCGGTCGCGGCACGGTGCTTCTCCCGCCCGCTTTCCGCCCGGCTGGATGTCGCCATTCGAGTTATTTTGTCCTCTGCACATGCGCAGAGGACAAAATAACCCAAATGGCGGCGTCCAGCCGGCTGAGGGAGTCAATTTTTCTCCCCCAAGAACCAAGGAGGGACAGTCGACATAATCCTTGGGAGGCAATATCCAAAGCCACTCAGTCTTGTCTGGGTTGAGCCTGAGTCTATTCACTCCCATCCAGACCCTTACATCGTCCAGGCAGCGGCACATTACATTAACTGCTTCACTGAACTGACACGGAGTGGAGATGTACAACTGGGTATCATCAGCATACTGCTGATACCTCACCCCGTGTCGTCGGATGATCTCACCCAACGGTTTCATGTAAATGTTGAACAGGATGGGAGAGAGGACCGAGCCCTGTGGCACCCCGCAAGCCAGGGGCCTAGGGGCTGACCTCTGTCCTCCTGTCAACACCGACTGCGTCCTGTCGGAGAGAAAGGAGGAGAACCACCAAAGAACGGTGCCCCCCACTCCCATCTCCCCGAGACGACGCAGAAGGATACCATCTATCTATCTATCTATCTATCTATCTATCTATCTATCTATCTATCTATCTATCTATCTATCTATCTATCTATCTATCTATCTATCTATCTATCTATCTATCTATCTATCTCTATCATCTATCTATCATCTATCTATCTATATCATTTCTATATTTATCATTCTCTCTCTCTATCCTATCTCTATCTATCTATCTATCTATCTATCTATCTATCTATCTATCTATCTATCTATCTATCTATCTATCTATCTATCTATCTATCTATCTATCTATCTCTATCATCTATCTATCTATCTATCTATCTATCTATCTATCTATCTATCTATCTATCTATCTATCTATCTATCTATCTATCTATCTATCTATCTATCTACCTATCTATCTCTATCATCTATCTATCATCTATCTATCTATATCATTTCTATATTTATCTATCATTCTCTCTCTCTATCCTATCTCTATCTATCTATCTATCTATCTATCTATCTATCTCTCTCTCTCTCTCTCTCTCTCTCTCTCTCTCTCTCTCTCTCTCTCTCTCTCTCTCTCTCTCTCTCTCTCTCTCTCTATCTATCTATCTATCTATCTATCTATATCATTTCTATATTTATCTATCATTCTCTCTCTATCCTATCTACCTATCTATCTATCTATCTATCTATCTATCTATCTATCTATCTATCTATCTATCTATCTATCTATCTATCTATCTATCTATCTATCTATCTATCTATCTATCTATCTCTATCATCTATCTATCATCTATCTATCTATATCATTTCTATATTTATCTATCATTCTCTCTCTCTATCCTATCTCTATCTATCTATCTATCTATCTATCTATCTATCTATCTATCTATCTATCTATCTATCTATCTATCTATCTATCTATCTATCTATCTCTATCATCTATCTATCATCTATCTATATCATTTCTATATTTATCTATCATTCTCTCTCTCTATCCTATCTATCTATCTATCTATCTATCTATCTATCTATCTATCTATCTATCTATCTATCTATCTATCTATCTATCTATCTATCTATCTATCTGTATCTATCTATCTATCTATCTATCTATCTATCTATCTATCTATCTATCTATCTATCTATCTCTATCTATCTATCTATCTATCTATCTATCTATCTATCTATCTATCTATCTATCTATCTATCTATCTATCTCTATCATCTATCTATCATCTATCTATCTATATCATTTCTATATTTATCTATCATTCTCTCTCTCTATCCTATCTCTCTCTCTCTCTCTCTCTCTATCTATCTATCTATCTCTCTATCTCTCTATATCTCTCTATCTCTCTATCTATCTATCTATCTATCTATCTATCTATCTATCTATCTATCTATCTATCTATCTATCTATCTATCTATCTATCTATCTATCTATCTATCTATCTATCTATCTAAATATCTAAATATCTAAATATCTATCTAAATATTATAATCATTACCCCCCTCTCTCTATCAATCTATTTATCTATCCCTTCTTTGTAGCCTCCCATCTCACAAAAAAGGGACTCAGAGTGATGTATAGCAATTAGATAATACACGAATACATAAAATCATCATTAAAAATAGAAAAAGTCAAACCTAAAATAAAAATATTTTTTTAAAAAATGAAAATGTATGTTGCAACCCCTTGCTCAGTTTTTCCATGTCAAATGCAATAACCATTCTCTTTGATACATTATTCTTCTCATTGTATCGTACAGGATTCCAAACAAACTTGTTTGAAAGCCAAACTGTTAGAGAAAACGTGCATCAATAGCTTAGTTAAATATACACAATTTAAATATTTGATTTATTTAAATGTTTGCATTGAACTTGTTTTTAAGAAAATGGTACTTAATGAGAAAGCAGCAAAAAAAAGTTAATAGGTATAGACAGAAATATAAACATACAGTACAGTAATTTAATCTTGAGATATAAATACAGACTTGAGATATAAATAAGATTTAAGTCCTATTTGTACATATATGCAGAGAATCGATGTGGAGTAGTACTGAAATTATAAACCTTATCCCAAATTCCATATGTTTCTTTTTTGAAGATAGGAAATGACTCCATGCTCCTACAAGAAAATGTCATCCCATTAAATTCAAGATGGGATGTCAGGAGAGCAGAATAGAGGGGAACCTCCTGCAAATTATACTTCTGTTCATGTAACCTAAAATTTGATTTGCTTTGCTGATGAAAAATTATAAGATTTCAGCAATCCTTCAGGAATTTTAATGAAGCTGTTCTTCCCCTTCCTTTCTTTCTTTCTTTCTTTCTTTCATTCATTCATTCATTCATTCATTCATTCATTCATTCATTCATTCGTGTGTGTGTGTGTGTGTGTGTGTGTGTGTGTATTTTATACATATATTTTAAAAAACAATACAGTTGATAATTGTGGGTAAGAAACACTTTAAATTTACACACACACACACACACACACACACACACACACACACACACACACACACACGTTAAAAAGTCCTAACTACAGCTAATGTAGTTATATAGTTATAATATAGAAAAAGAGAAAAAAGAAGGAGACAATAAAGAAATAAAAAGAGGAAAAATAATTAAAAAAAGAGAAGAGAAGAAAAATATTGCCGATAACACAAAACAATTAAATGTTTAGTATTTCCCTACTTTTCCTCAATATTAAAATCTAAAAGTCTGTGTATATGCAAATCATTAGAGTTCAGTCTGTAAACAACAAATTAAATCTCGCCCATATGGAATTATTTTAAGAAAACTGCCAGATTTGAGTGATATACATCACTCAAATCTGTAAATCCCAACTGGAGAAAAAATATGCACACATATCAGTGGTGGATTCCCTACCGGTTCACAAATGTGTGTGTGCGCATGTCTGTGCATGCACACGGCCTACTGTGCATGCGTAGTGCTCGTACATGATGTCGGGGTGGGTGGGCGGAGCCTCCAGCAGTTGCCGCTACCGGTTTGTGTGACCCAGAGAGAACCAGCTGAATACCACCACTGACACAAATGTGGGTGTTTGTGTGGTGAAAGATAGTTCAGGGCCACAGGAGGGAGGGGTTCTTTCCCAGAGGTCAAAGAGGCAGCAGAGCTTTGGAATGTCTGGTAGGCAGGAAGAGGGCAAGGAGGGACCCTCCCTAGCAATTCACAGAGTATAGGTACAATTATGCAGACAGTTGCTTTAATCTGTCTAGAGTCTGTCTGTAGGCAAACAACAATAAATGAAGGAGTCAGAAGTAACTTCATGTGTTGTTCTTGATTCCTTGGACCTGACAGTTTGTGTGATTGTGTATATGTGTTTGTTTGTGACAGAGTGAGTGAGTGAGTGAGTGAGGGAGGGAGGGAGGGAGGGAAGGAGAGAAGGAGAAAAAGGAGAACATAATGACTAGAGATTAAAAAAATTCTGGAACTTAGTATGGCAAATGACCCTTTCTTCCTCTTTGTGAGGACAACTCACAGAATAAACAATGGCGAACAATTGGCACACTTTTAAAATTGATTTGGAGGAGGAGGAGGAGGAGGAGGAGGAGAAGGAGAAGGAGAAGGAGAAGGAGAAGGAGAAGGAGGAGGAGGAGGAGGAGGAGAAGGAGAAGGAGAAGGAGGAGGAGGGGGGAGGAGGAGGAGGAGAAGGAGAAGGAGAAGGAGGAGGAGGAGGAGGAGGAGGAGGAGGAGGAGGAGGAGGAGGAGGAGGAGGAGGAGAAGAAAAAATGTTAAATTGAATAATGTATTCTGACTGCACCATTGGTAATTGGCCAATGTCACCTAGCCAACTTTTGTGCCTAAGGCGGCACTAGAACTCAGTCTCCTGGTTCATAGGACAGCACCCAAACTACTAGACCACTAGATTACAAAAATATTTACTTATTTATTTACTTATCCATATTCTGCCTTCATTGTTTTTACAAATAACTCAAGGTGGCAAATATATCCAACACACCTTCCTCTTCTAAAAACAACCCTGCGAGTGGACTTGGGCTGAGAGAGAGTGCCTGGCCTAAAGTCACCCAGCTGGCTTTCCTGCCTAAGGCGGGAATAGAACTAGAATAGAGCTATCTTTCATGTTTAAGGTGGGACTAGAACTCACAGCCTCCTGGTTTTTAGACCAGGGCCCTATCCAGTAGACTACTAAAAAGTTCACCAGATTATCCTACTCTTGTTTTGTTTGTTTGTTTGTTTGCAAACAATACTTTCATTTGGAAGGGTTGAATAGCAAGTCATGAGGAAATGAATCACAACAGACCAAACCTACATTGTTCTGGCTAATCTTCCAGTGGTTATGAGTTGAACTTACATGTAGAAGATCATTTACTCCTCTACTGTCATTTACTAAATTTAATAAAGACCATTTACTCCTCTACTGTCTACAGTCGACCTCTCCCCATTTCTAAGAGGTCTGTAAGGGGCGTGCATAAGTGCACCACTGTGCCTACCGTCCCTGTCCTACTATCCTATTGTCCTCTTTCATTGGAACTTTTTACTTATGTTTATACAAACAACTACTATCCTGTACATGTTTAAATAGATAGATAGATAGATGGATGGATAGAGAGAGAGAGAGAGAGAGAGAGAGAGAGAGAGAGAGAGAGAGGGGAGAGAGAGAGAGAGAGAGAGAGAGAATAAATAAAATAAATAAATAAATAAATAAATAAATAAATAAATAAATAAATAAATAAATAAATAAATAAATAAATAAATAAATAAATAAATAAATAAATTTTCAGAGTCAGAAAGACAGTGATGCAATGAGTGTCTATGGAGATTCTCAGTCAACCAGGTCATGGTTGTCCCATGGTTGTTGTGAGCCGCCCAGAGTCCCCCTGGAGTTGGGCGGCATAGAAATTTAATAAATAAATAAATAAATAAATAAATAAATAAATAAATAAATAAATAAATAAATAAATAAATAAATAAATAAATAAATAAATAAATAAATAAATAAATAAATAAATAACAGGATTACTTATTTTATATCCACTTTCCAAAAGGTGGGGTATTTTTCTTTCTAAAACTAAAAGTTTTCTAAAACTTCTTTCTAAAATGCTATTTTACACCTAAGCTGCAGTTTTTCCTGTTTCCTGTCTCTAAATAGCAGGAAATCAAGGATTGGTGGAGTAACCAAAAAGGACCATTTCACAGGTGTTTTATGCCACCTATAGATGTTCAGTTCCTTATCTTCTTACAGATTATTAGAGTTGGAAGGGACCTTTTAGGTCATCTAGTCCAACCCCCCGTCCAACCCTCGCTCAAGCAGGGGTCCCTGTCCTACACCATTTCAGATAAATGACAGTCCAATCTCCCTTTGAAAGTCTCAAGTGTTGGAGCTCTTATTTCTTTCTTCTTATGGTTCATCACAATGGCCTATGAAACAAACTTCCATGCCTCCTTCAAATAACCCCCCTTTCTCTCCCTCCCTCCCTCCCTCCCTCTCTCTCTCTCGCCCCCTCTCTTTTAATCTGCATATTTATTTCTGCAATTCAGAATTCTTGGTAATTGTCAAGTCAAGTCACAGCTCAGGGAGCTGAAATCTGAAAACAGATGCAAAGTAAAGAGGCAATAAATAATGATATACTCAAAGCTTCAGTTGATAATTTATGGAGTTGGATGCAAATGTCTTTAATGTTAAACATGAAAAAAAAGAAGAAGAAGGGAGAAAGAAAGAAATATACTTGATTATTAACCACTCCGACCAACAGAGGATGGCATGGGAAAGCAAATTTCACTCATATTCAAACTGTATCGGTTTTTCCGGTGGCTAAATGCTTGATTTGAGGGGCGACCTAACAAGTTTGTTGACTAAATGTCTACAGTGAGCAGATGGGTATGTAGCAAACTAATTATATCATTGCATCAATAATAATGGTAATGTCAATTATGCATATTTATCATGTTTCATCAAGTGACAGGAAAGGGAAGGAAGGAGAACAACAATTCTGAGAGTGAAAAATAGAGAAATAAATGGAATAACACACACATTGATTTTCCTCTGTTTGGTGGTTAAAGAGCCATCAAGACAAAGAAACTGTTTACGGTAATCTTGGACGTACAACAGTTCATTTTGTGACTGTTCCAAGTTACAACACAACTGAAAAAAAGTGACTTATGACCGTTTTTCACAACCTTTGCAACAATCCCATGATCATGTGATCAAAATTCAGAGGCTCAGCAACTGCTTTATACTTATGACCGTTGCTGTGTCCCGGGGTCATGTGATCCACCTTTGTGACCTTCTGACAAGCAAAGCCAATGGGGAAGCCAGATTCATTTAACAACCGGGTTACTAACTTATCAACTGTCGCGGTTCACTTAACAACTGAGGCAAGAAAGGTCGGACAATGGGGCAAAACTCACTTAACAAATGTCTCGCTTAACAACAGAAATTTTGGGCTCAATTGTAAGTCAAGGATTATCTGCATTCGTTTAGTAACTGTTCAAACATGCAACTGTACTGAAAAAAATGATTTACCGTATTTTTCGGAGTATAAGGCACACTTTTTTCCCTCCTTAAAAAGGCTAAAAATTTGAGTGCGTCTTATACTCCAAATGTAGCCCTGCCCACCTACCGGCCTTTACCCTTCAGCCTCCATGCCAGGGGTGGGTTTTAACTTACCTCGCTTCTGGTTTGCTTCCTCCCATGCCGTGTGGGTGCGCCTCATGGGCACGTGTGCGCAAAGTGCACATGCGCAGTGGCAAAAAATCCAAAAAAATTCCCCCCCAAACAGCTGAAAACAAGATGATGACGGATGCGCAGTGCTGGAAACTCAGCTTTTGCGCATGTGCAGAAGGAAAAAAAAATCCTGAAAAAAATTCATTTTTTTAAAAAAAAGATGGCGGCCTCCACGGACCGGCACCGACCGAACCGGTTCCATGACATCATCGTGATGTCACCAGTGGTTTGCTACTGGTTCGGGCGAACCGATCCAAACCGGGAGCAACCCACCTCTGCTCTGTGCGTCCTCTTCCTGGCTGCAGAGATTGCCACTGACAATGGCTTGTGTTTTTGGGCTCCACACATTGCATTTTCAGCCTCCAAATGCTCGACGCGTGGTGCCCAAAATGGCTACCTGGAACAACTGCTGCCTTCTCTTACCCCTTCCACGCTTTGCCTGCTTTAGTCACTGGAGCTCCCTCCGACGATCAGCTGTGCTTTTGAAGCTGTTTTTCAGTCCCAACACAAGCTAAGCGATCTTCCGTGCTTTGCCTGCTTTTCTCATTGCTGCTCCCTCCGACAATCAGCTGTGCTTTAGAAGCACAGTCCCAACCAGCCCCAACCTCAAAACCAGCGAGCGAACTAATGTGCTGAAGCTAATCAGACTAAGGATGCTAGCCAGATGAATACCTGGTAGGCAGAATCCCCACCCCCTATTTTCCTCCCCAAAAACTAAGATGCATCTTATACTCCGGTGTGTCTTATACTCTGAAAAATATGGTATGTGGTCTGGTCCTCTCACTCAACAATGGTCACACAATCCCCATATTAACCAGAACAAAATTTAAGTGCTTGAAAACCATGATGTATTTATGATGGTTCTCAGCAGGAAACCCTTCTCAGCCAGTTTTTGACAAACAAACTCAACAGGGGAAGCTGGCTTTTTTTTTTAATGATCACGTAATTCATAAAACAACCATGACAAAAAAAGTCCTAAAGTTGGTTGTACCTTACTTAACAACTGCTTTGTTTGACAATGGAAATATTGATCCCAATTGGTGTTGTACTTTGAACACTACCTGTATCTATCCCTCCTTTGCTCTTAAATCAAGCTTGTGTCTACCTGTCTACGGAGATTCTCAGTATCCAGGTCATGACTGATTGGTTGCAACATTCCACATGTGGTAAAACCCTAGTAAGATCACACCTGGAATACTGCATCCAATTTTGGTCACCATACTACAAGAAAGATGTTGAGACTTTGGAAAAAAGTTCAAAGAACTGCAAGCCACTTTAGCTGACTGTGATCCGCAGGTCAGCGATTCAAATCTCACCAGCTCAAGGTTGACTCAGACTTCCATCCTTCCGAGGTAGGTAAAATGAGGACCTGGATTGTTGGGGGCAATGTAAATATACATTGCTTACTGGTGTAAACCGCTTAGAGAGTGCTTGCACTGTGAGGCGGTATATAAATGTCACTAATAAATAAATAAAATAATTAAACTAAGATGATCAAAGGCTTGGAGACTAAACCCTAGGAAGAACAGCTGCAGCTTTTGGGTTTGGCTAGTCTAAAGAAAAGAAGAATTAGGGGTG
Source organism: Diadophis punctatus similis (assembly GCA_023053685.1). Taxonomy (NCBI): domain Eukaryota; kingdom Metazoa; phylum Chordata; class Lepidosauria; order Squamata; family Dipsadidae; genus Diadophis; species Diadophis punctatus. The sequence continues at coordinate 759,215 of JALIGW010000032.1, read as the reverse complement.
ACATGATAGCAGAGTTCCAGTATTTGAGGGGCTGCCACAAAGAAGAGGGGGGTCAAATTAATCTCCAAAGCACCAGAGGGCAGGGGAAAAAATAATGGTTGGAAACTAAACAAAGAGAGAAGCAACCTGGAATTAAGGAGAAACTTCCTAAAAGAGAGGACAATTAACCAGTGGAAGAACTTGACTTCAGAAGTTGTGGGTGCTCCTCCATTGCTGGAGGTTTTTAAGAAGAAGCCAGACAGTCACTTGTCTGAAATGGTATAGCGTCTCCTCCTTGAGGATGAATATGGACCATGAATTCAATTCCCACTGAAGACTTGAATTCCAAGAAAGATCTGTAACTATGTATGTCAGGTATGTAATGGAATACAGTAAGGTGGATTTGAAATAACAGAATAACAGAGTTGGAAGGGAACTTGTAGGTCTTCTAGTCCAAACCTGCTCAACCAGGAGACCCTATACCAGTGATGGTGAACCTTTTTTTGCTCAGGTGTGTGCATGTGTGATAGCATGCACGCACGTGCCAACACCCATAATGCAAAGCCCTTCCCCTGCGCATGTGCACACAAACCCCCTCTGTGCTGCCCCATGCATGCACGCAAGCCTCACTGAAGCCTCCGGACTTCCAGTATGCCTGTTGGGCCGTTTTCCACCCTCCCCAGGCTTCAGGAAAGCCTCCGGAGCCTGTGGATGGCGAAAAATGGCCTACTGGAAGTTCAAAAAGGAATTTCAGGTAGGCCCATTGGGCCCATTTTTCGCCATCCACAGGCTCTGGAGGCTTTCCTGAAGCCTGGGGAGGGTGAAAATGGCCTCCCCCACACCCTCCGAAAGGCCACACATTAGCTGGCCAGTGTTGACATAGAGCAACGCCTTGCGTGCCCTCAGATATGGGTCTGTATGCCACCTGTGGCACGCATGCCATAGGTTCACCATCACGGCCCTATATGATTCCAGACAAATGGTTGTCCAATCTCTCCTTAAAAAATTCCAGTGATGGGGCATCCACAACTTTTGCAGGCAAGCTGTTCCACTGATTAATTGTTCTCACTGTCAGGAAATTTCTTCTTAGTTCTAGGTTGCTTGATTAATTTCCATCCATTGCTTTTTGTCCTGTCTTCTGCTGCTTTGGAGAATAGGTTGACCCCCTCTTCTTTGTGGCAGCCTCTGAGATATTGGAACACAGTTATCATGTCACCCCTAGTCCTTCTAAACTAAACATACCCAATTCCAGCAACCATTCTTCATATGTTTTAGTCTCCAGACCCCTAATCCTCTTAGTTGCTCTTTTCTGTATTCTTTCAACATATTTTTTATACTATGGTGACCAAAACTGGATGCAGTATTCCAAGTGTGGCCACACTAAGGCTTTGTAAAGAGGTACTAACACTTCATGTGATCATAGAAAGTCTTCTAAAGTGCAGTGGACAATGAGTTAAATTTCATGTTGAGAGTTTGAACAAGGGATTCAAAAATTTGTAGCTATTGTACAGACATTGTGTGATGGCAATAACCCAAACAGAACAAAAATCCAATGGGCTGTCATTCTTTTCTGGTAAAAAGAAAATCCACAGGAGAAGTAAATAGTTCACCCAATTTATAAATACTTCTAAATGTCTATAATATCTGTAAGAATGGGAATGATGACAATTCTGAATGCTGCTATTTTCTTCGGAATAAAAGAACAATGTGGACATAACACAATGTAAGCTGAAGATACCAAGTTTCAAACTTCTCAAACATCCCTGGGGGACTTTAAGAAGAGATTGGACACCCATTTTCCTGGAATGGTATAGAGCAACGGTCACCAACTGGTTGTCTGTGGACCACTGGTGGTCCACGAGAAAATTTTGGTGGTCCACAGAAAAATTATTTGCATTATTTATATTGCACTAAATCAGGGGTCCTCAAACTTCGATCTCATCTAAATGTAGCCATAAAATCATCTGCCACAATGTCCTACCTGTCAATGAATACTTCAGCTTCAACCGCAACAATACAAGAGCACACAATAGATTCAAACTCAATGTAAACCGCTCGAAACTCGACTGCAGAAAATATGACTTCAGCAACAGAGTGATCAATGCCTGGAATGCACTACCTGACTCTGTGGTTTCTTCCCCAAACCCCAAAAACTTTAACCTTAGACTGCCTACAGTTGACCTCACCCCATTCCTAAGAGGTCTATAAGGGGCGTGCATAAGCGCACCATCGTGCCTACCGTCCCTGTCCTTCTGTCCTATTGTCTAATTTTTACCTATACATACTTTGCTTTTGTTTATGTTTATATCATACCTGTTATCTTGTACACGTGTTGACAAAATAAATAAATAAATAAATAAACTATCTGGGACAGATATGTGTTGCTGCAGAGAATCTCCCCCTTCGGGGTCTTTTTGAGTGGGTTGGAGGGGGGCAGAAATTCCAACTTGAGATCTGCTTCAGCCTCCTGGTGTGGGGCTTTGGGCGAAGGCTGAAGGGAAGTGCCGCTGGTGGCGAAGAGCTGGAGGGCCTCGTTCCAGTGGGACTGCATCACGGCCTGGAACTGGCTGACCATCTCAGCCCTCTGAGCCTCCAGGTGCCGGTACCTAGCCTTGCACTCCCGCAGGTCTTCCCTCTGCTTGGAAAGCCTATGCTCGTAGTCCTCAGTGAGGTGCTTCTGCTGAGCCTCCTTCTTGGTCAGATCCAATTTGAACTGAGCCAGCTGTTTTGCCAACTCTTTCTCATGATGCCTGCTTAACTCCAACAACTGCTTCCTGTTGGGGCCCTAAGGAGCCCGGGTGGGCAGGCAAGGAATGGCTGGGAGGAGAGGGGCAAGTAGAGGCCGGCGTGGTACCCCTCAATGTGAATGACATCAAGTTGGCCACGCCCACCCAGTCACATGACCACCTAGCCATGCCCACCCACCCGGTCATTAGGCAGATCATATTAGTGGTCCACGGGATTTAAAATTATGAATTTAGTGGTCCCTGAGGTCTGAAAGGTTGGTTACCCCTGTTATAGTCTCCTGCTTGAGCAGGGGGTTGGACTAGAAGACCTCCCAGGTGCCTTCCAACTCTGTGATTCTGTTATTGTTTTAAGACAAAAGAAACCAGCCACCTTATTTGGCAGTGTCCTAGTGTATAAAGTATTTGCACTTTCCATCCATCCTGGGTCTGATTTAATTTGTTGTTTGACAATTTCATTAAAAATGGGGATGAACATTTTGCCATAAATCTGTTGTCTACGGTGGGCAATTAAATAAAACGAAGCTAACCTAATCCTTAAGTGGGGTATCCAATATCCATCACGAACAATTTGCTCCTAAATGATATAATATTTGAAACAGACTTGGTAAATTTCCGCCTTAAGAAAGCGTGAGTGATGAGTTAAGATCTGAGAATACTATACCAGAAATCATAGAATCCGATAGCTCACGAGTTTCTTTCCGTCTCCAGGGATATTTTTATAAAGACAAATCTTGATGATCAAATCCTGCCTCGCAGCAAGAGGAATGCAGTGTTAAATTCTTCACTTAGTTTCCAGGACCTAGGAAACCAGTAGCTTTTTTATTCCCCTGATGCTCTCCTGGTGCTAAGCTGGGAAGTCAGATCTTTGGCTTTCATCCTCTTCCTTGGGGCATTTTAGCACTTGCATGTCTTGTAATCCATCATTCGCTAAATAATTAATTTACTCATGTAAAAGAGGATCTAGTGAGGTTTGCGGCTTCTAAGGATGTGGCGTTGGCACAGTTGTTATGCTATTCCACTTGGAAATAAGGCAAGAAAGGGGAAAAAGGTTGAAGGAGAAAGAAAGAAAGAAAAAGGAAGGAAGGAAGGAAGGAAGGAAGGAAGGAAGGAAGGAAGGAAGGAAGGAAGGAAGGAAGGAAGGAAGGAAGGAAGGAAGAGGAAGGGAGATTGGAGGGAGGGAAAGAGGAAGATAGGAGATAGGAGGAATGAAGGAAGGAAGAAGAGGCAGAAGGAAGGAAAGAGGAGAGAAAGGGAGGAAAGAAACAGATGAGGAAGGAAGAGAGGAGAAGGGAGAGAGGACAGGAGGGAGGGAAGGAAGGGAGGGGAGGGAGGGAAAGAGATAGGAGGAATGAAGGAAGGAGAGGCAGAAGGAAGGAAAGAGGAGAGGAAGGGAAGAAAGGAAGAGAGGAGGGAGGAAGAGAGGGCGAAAGGAGTGAGGATGGGAGGAAAGGAAGGAAGGAAGGAAGGAAGGAAGGAAGGAAGGAAGGAAGGAAGGAAGGAAGGAAGGAAGGAAGGAAGGAAGGAAGGAAGGTATTTGTATTCTATAACTGATTCAAAACAACTTTCCAAGTTAATGTTCTAAAGTTACAAGACTAGGTTTCAGGTCTATATAATCGGAAAAAGCAGTCAAAACTTTGTCCACCAGATCTATGGAAGCCAGCTGTGAGGTCACTTCCCTCCACATGCTTCCTGATTTCTAGCACTGATAATGTTATCTAGTTGGGTTGTGAAACATCAGAAAGGATCCTCCTCCTCCTCCCTGCAAACCCCATTCCCTTCTAGCACTGACGATGTTACTTAATTCGGGCAATGAAACATCTGCAAGAAAACAAGCAAGCTGAGAGAGCACCAAAGAACCTTTGTAGAGTTAGCTGTTGTTTCAGTTTATTTTTCTTATGCTTTTAAGTCTTTTAGCACATTATTTCTTTTCCTGCTTCCCTCATAACATTGCTTACTCCAGAGGGAATAGCACCAGGAGTATGTACGCCTATAATCAAACCCAACCGGTTTTAATATTCTCAAAGCCAACTCCAATCTACAGATTTATAATTACGTGTTCAGGCGTAAACAAAAGTCTCGAAGCCAGAGATGCGATGAGATGAGGGTAGAATGGAGCCCCCCAAGAGAGAGAGAGAGAGAGAGAGAGAGAGAGAGAGAGAGAGAGAAAGAGAGACTTGACAGGAAGTTTTGCAGTTCCATTGACTGCTTTTTATTGATGAATAAACAAAAGGCGACACCGTGTATCACAAAATACCTGATAGCTCCTTTCACAACCTGACAAAATTATTACGCTGTAAACATGCACGCCATCTTGCCACGCAGGCCGCAAATCAAAGCTAGTCAGTTTATCAAGTCAAGGGAGCCATTCCTGACTGAGTTTAATTGCTCGCAAGGACAGAGAAGGGGGTGGGGGGATGTTTGTTACACTTGGAAGCCATCATTTCTCTCCATGTTCGGATTCGGGGGCTATTATCAGGAAACGGTTGATAAGGCGGTGTGATAAATCTCTGACACACATCTACACGCCCACAAATGAAGATGCATCAACGTTATGTCCCAGCACAGAAAGAAGGGAAGAGTGGATACAGGACAGAATAATCCTATCAAACCAGTGGTGGGATTCCAAATCTTTTCCTACCGGTTCTATGAAAGTGTGCTTTGCACGCGTGCGCGCACTTTGTGTGCATGTGGAAGCACTCAAAGAACCGCCCTTGGTGTCAACGCTGGTGAGCTGAGCTGCTGTTTAGTTCAGCTGAGGTGTGGCAATCTGCTCTGCCACGCGAATAAGCTGAGCTGAAAAACAAGGGAATATAGGACAGGGAACGGTAGGGGCAGGAGGGCGGGGCCAGCCAGACATGGTATTTGCAGGTTCTCTGAACTACTCAAAATTTCTGCTAACGGTTCGCCCGAACCGGTACAAACCGGCTGAATACCACCTCTGTATCAAACCCTTCTTTGGATGTGTACGTATGAATGGAAAGAAAGAGATAGATCAACCAAAGACACCTGATTTACTAAATAGAGAATAACAGAGTTGGAAGGGACCTTGGAGGTCTTCTAATCTAACCTTTTTCTTGAGCAGGAGGCTCTGTACCATTCTGGATAAATAGCTGTCCAATCTCTTCTTGAAAACTTTCAGTGATTCCAGTGGTGGGTTCCTACCAGTGCGGTCCACTCTATAGCACTGGTAGCGGCCCGCTGGTGATGTCACAGTACCAGTGCAGTTGGTTGCCGGTGCCTGGGCGCCGCCATTTTTTTTAAATAATTTTTTTTTAAAAAATTCTTCTGTGCATGCCCAGAAGCCGAGCTTCCGGCACTGTGAGCTTCCTATCCCACAGTGAGTCCAAGCAGGGGAGGATGGTTGAGGGAGCGCGTGAGATGCTGAAAGAACGGGCGGCAGGACCTATCTCAGTTCCCCTCCCTTCAGCAGTCTGAGAAGCCACGAAAGCGCGGTGATGATCCTAGGCATTTTTGCACATTCGAGGCTTCTCGAGCTGCTGAGGGGAGGGGGAACGGGCGGCAGGAGCCTAGGATCATCAAATGGGGAGAAGCATTCAGGCTGGACGGAGCCTCCTAGAAGAACCGCTATTGCGGTCTTGCTGCTCCCACTGCAGGGGGCTGCGTTGCAGGTGGGCAATGCCCACCCACTTCTCCGGCCACTGCCAAGCTCCCAAGGCCCATGCCCACCCAGTCACATGGCTGGCAAGCCACACCCACAAAATAAGCCACGCCCACAGAGTGGTAGTAAAAAAATTTACTCCCGCCCCTGTGGAGCACCCACAACTTCTGAAGGCAAGCTGTTCCACTGATTAATTTTTCTCTTTCTCAGGAAATTTCTCCTCAGTTCTAGGTTGGATTTCTCAGTGATAAGCTTCCACCCATTACTACTTCTCCTTCCCTCAGGTACTTTGGACAACAGGTCAACCCCGTCTTCTCAGGGATAGCCCCTCAAGTACCAATAAAGGATGTTGTAGAAAGGTGTGCTTAAAAGAAGCATTATCCTTATTACATCATCAACAAAATGCTATCCTAAACAATTCCTTTCTCTACTGATATAATGGAGTCCAGTAAATTCTAAATATTATTATTTTTTAATTGTAGAAATTGCAATTTAAGGTCCATTGACACTCTTAGTATAGAAGTTAAAACACTCTTCCATTGCCTATGCAATATAGGAACTTCTAATTCTTTATTCCACTCACTTCTAAGCATCTGTTTATCAAACTGATATATTAATAACAAATATCTATAGAAACTAATCATAGAGGGTTTTTTATAGTTTTAAAAGATTTAACAATTTGTTCTAGTATCTCAGGTGTCTCAGAAGAATCTTACAGTAAAAGAAGTTTTGATTAATCTTCATATCTATGGTTTTGTACCCTGTTTTCCCCCAAAATAAGACATCCCCTGATAACAAGCCCAATCGGGCTTTTGAGTGCATGGCAATAAGGACAAGCGCTTATTTCAGGGTTCAAAAAAATATAAGACAGGGTCTTATTTTCGGGGAAACACAGTATTATATCATTATACTCCATTGCTTTATTTTTTATGATCACATATAAAATTATATGGATCGGGATACTATTGTAGGAGAAGAAGAGGCAGAGCCTGGAGATGGAGTTAAGAGAGGAATCAGTCTGGAATTGTTATGTTCCCACAAATGGTCCAAGTTCAATCACTCTTGAGTTCTACTAATTCTTATCTAGCACCAATTTAGTGTATACAGATTAACAGAGTTGGAAGGGACCTTGTAGGTCATCTAGTCCAAGCCCCAAGCAGACCATACACGAATTTTGACAGATGGCAGTCCAGTCTCTTCTTGAAAGCTTCCAGTCATGAAGTTCCCACAACTTCTGAAGGCAACTTCTGTTCCATTGGTTGATTGTTCTCACTGTCAGAAAATGTCTCCTTATTTCCAGGTTGAATCTCTCCTCCTTGTTCAGTTTCCATCCATTATTCCTTATATTATTCTTACAGTTGTTGCGATCCTGTTTTATTTGCTTTTGGATCAAAATAGCAATCAACTCTTTGAGGTCTGCTTTCAATAATTCAACTGTTCTCCTTCCAGCGATGGCTTCAGATCCGCAGGCCTCCACGCACAGACTTTTCACAGAGGCAGCTCCGGCCTTGATTTAGCTTAAGTGACAGCAGCTGAAAGAGTTATCCTCCAGCTGTTCACAGGAGACGTGAACTAGGTAACCTTTGGTCTCACGGGAGAGTTGAGGTTTTCACCTTCATCTCTGATGTTTCCATGGAAATTTCATGGCTAAACCATAACTGTGCAACCGAGGAAAAACAAGAGTGGGGATGGGGGGGGTTGTTGGGGGTAAAATGAATGTGCTGATTTAGGAAGTAAACAAGAAAAGAAAGAAAGAAAGAAAGAAAGAAAGAAAGAAAGAAAGAAAGAAAGAAAGAAAGAAAGAAAGAAAGAAGAAGAAAAGAAAAGAAAAGAAAAGAAAAGAAAAGAAAAGAAGAAAAGAAAGAAAAGAAAAGAAAAGAAAAGAAAAGAAGAAAAGAAAAGAAAAGAAAAGAGAGGGAGGGAGGGAGGGAGAAAAAGAAAGAAAGACAGACAGACAGACAGACAGACAGAAAGGAAGGAAGGAAGGAAGGAAGGAAGAAAGAAAGAAAGAAAGAAAGGAGGGAGGGAGGGAGGGAGGGAAGGAGGGAGGGAGAAGAGAAGAAAGAAACAAAAAGGGAGCGGGAAGGGTGAAGAAAGGAAAGAAAGAAAGAAAGAAAGAAAGAAAGATAGAAAGGAGGAAGAAAGGGATGGAGGAGGAAGAGAAAGAAAGAGAAAGAGGGAGAGGGAGAGGGGATAGCTGATGGACCCAAAATATAAAACATTTCATGAAGCAGGCATACTTTCCTACCCATTCTGGATAAGAATCTCTTTTTCTTTTTTCACACAACAATATGCATTGGTGGAGCCTGGGTACCATTCTCCCATATGGAATATGGAAAACGTTGACCAGGCTTAGAACAGAGGGGTCACGATGTAAGAAGAACCTGAAGATAGGAGTTGGAAACAGCGAATGTGGAGAATTATAGAGTCCTGAACGCGTACTGATAGGCCATAATTTTGATGGACCATACACAGTGGATTATTTGCTCCTGTCCATGTCAATGATGATGATGACGATGATGATGATGATGATGACGATGATGACGATGATGACGACGACGATGATGTTAACCATTCAATCATGTCCAACTCTTGATGATTCTATGGTCCAAGTCTCTCCACATCTTCCGATCTTGCACTGCCTCTTTGAGTTGTTCTATGCTCTGGCTGGGGTCAGCTTTGATGGTTTCCAGTCGCCATGTTCTTTGGAGGCCTGGTTTCCTTTTACCGCTAACTCTTCCAAGCATAATTGCTTTCTCCAGTCAATTCCCCTGCATGACATGGCCAAAATAAGTAAGATGCAGTTTTGTGGGTTTTGCCTTCCAGTGACATGTCTGGTGTCATGCGCTCCAATACTTGCTTAAAGTCTGTAGAGATTCTCAGTCATCCAGGTCGTGGTTGTTCCAAAGGTGCTTTTTTTCTCCCCTACAAGGAATATACTGTAAATCCTTCCATTGCCTGCTATCCTGTCAGAGCAGAAGATGCTTCTTGGATGAGAAATGAAACCTCCTCAAAGAAAAACTGAGCTTGGCCAGTCTAGAGAAGAGAAGGACCAGGGGTGACATGATAGCAGTGTTCCAATACTTGAGGGGATGCCACAGAGAGGAGGGGGTCAGGCTTTTCTCTATGGCACCAGAAGGCCAAACAAGGAATAACGGATGGAAGCTGACCAAGGAGAGATTCAACCTGGAAGTGAGGAGAAACTTTCTGACGGTGAGAGCGATCAACCAGTGGAACAGCTTGCCAGCGGAGGTTGTGAGAGCCCCAACACTTGCGACCTTCAAGGGGAGACTGGACTCTGTCTCAAATGGTGTAGGAACTCCTGCTTGAGCAGGGGGTTGGACTAGATGACCTACAAGGTCCCTTCCAACTCTAATAATAAATCTAAAAAAAACCCCAAGAAAGTCCAGTTACCTGCTGAAAAAAGCACCTTTGGGACAATACTTGCTTGTTAGTCATCTTTGCGGTCCAAGGCATATACAAGAACCTTCTCCAGCAGCCCAGCTAAAAGGAGGTTTTTTTTTCTTCCTATCTTCTTTCTTAAAATGCAACTTTCACAACCGTAGATAGCTACGGGGAACACAATAGAGTCGACTAACCCACAATTGATTGCCAGGCCGATGTCCTTGCTTTTCCATATTCATTCCTGGCCAACAATAAAGCTATTCAAAATGTTTTATTTCTGGGCCTCAAATGCTATATAACATCACGTAAGTGTTTTAAAGCCCTCCCGTGTTTCTAATTCTTAGGTTTGGTATATACCGTATTTTTCGGAGTATAAGACGCACCGGAGTATAAGACGCACCTTAGTTTTGGGGGACGAAAACAAGGGAAAAAGGCCTCTGCCTCCAAGCAATTTGCCAAACAGCAAACAGCACAGATGATATACACTGTTTTCTGTGTATTTCTGTGCATGTGTGCTTGACCCATAGAAATAGCAAAGAATTGGAGAAATGTACATTATGCCAGAAAGTTTTCTTAAATGTAGTCACACTAACTCCTCCCAATTATTTAAATAGATCTACTCCAAGGTAACTAAACTCTAATACTAAACAGGACACTGTTACATTTCAGACTATACTTGTACAGAGCTGTTAAAATTAATTAAAATTTCTGGAAGTATACATTATTCTCTATTATTTAAAAGAAGATACAATAGCACTGGGCCTCTTCAGAGCAAGCATTTATTTTAAAAAGCTTATTTATTTTGTTAACAAAGCTAACAAAGCTGGCTGTGGAATTCTGGGAGTTGAAGTCCACAAGTCTTAAAATTGCCAAGGTTGGAGACCCCTGGCTCTAGAACAATAATAAAGCAGTCTTTAAAAAAACAACTCTAATAATTTGAACATTCTACAGACATTTATAGTTATTCACTTACTCCCTTCCATCCAGTTCAGCAGAAAATAAAAATCTGTGTGTCTCTCCCAGCTATTTGCCTCATTGCAGTTTCAGTTTCACTTTCATTTTAGCAGTGGCAAATCAGCTGTAGGTTGGGAAGCTGCTAATTACTTGCTTGGCTTTACAGGCTCTTCCCTGTTTGCTGCAAACAGGTAAATTGCTGGAAGACAGAGGCCAAAGGGTGGGGGTGGCTGGGTGGGTGGGGCTACATTCGGTGTATAAGACGCACCCAAGTTTTCACCCTCTTTTGGGGGAGTAAAAAGGTGCATCTTATACTCCGAAAAATACGGTAGTTCCTGAACGTTTTTATTCGGACCATTATATTAATTTATTTATTACATATTAATAATATGTTAATTTATTATCTTATTATATTCTCCCTTTCAATTTAAAATGTTCTGGACTCAGAAAATAAATGAATGAATCAAGTCCTACCCACCTGAAAATCCAGCCTAGGTTTTCTAGTCCAACCAAGGTCAGCTCATTTACTGTCACTTACTGCAATTGGTGGCATATAAAATGCAATAAATGCATGACCTTCCGCTGAAGCAAAGATCTGGGGAAGTTTTTAATCTGATGAAAGAATAAAAGCTTCCCAGTGAAACTTTTTTCAGGCTCTCCAATCTCTTTCGCATCTCCCTTCTGGTGTTTTTCAGTTATTGTTGCCCTCTGTATAAACAAACAGTTGAATCCCTGGGTACCACATTCTGTTCATAAGAAAAGAACCACTTTTCCCTTAGCTGACATACTCCATGCTCTTCCTTTCCCTTTCTCTGATACCAATAGCATCATCTACATGATAAAAGGCGGTGTTCATTATCTGCCAACAATCTTCAGTGACGAAGAGGATCTATGTATTATTCCCTGGTGTGTTTACTAGCTGATTTAGAACTATTGATTAGTCCTATTCTGGCTGATCATAAACCCTCTAGGTCAGTGATGGCGAACCTTTTTTGGTTCGCGTGCCAAAAGGGGGGGGGATGTGGGGGATCACGTGTGTGCGTGCCCACACTCATAATTCCATGCACCCCCGCACATGCACGTATGACCCCCCCCCCTGCTCCCAGCATGCAATGGCACGCCCATTTTTCGCTCTCCCCAGGCTCCAGAGCCTTTCTAGGAGCCTGGGGAGGGCGAAAACTGCCTTCCCCACCCCCTCTGGAGGCTGGAAACAGCCTGTTTCCCGACTCCCAGTGGGCCCAGAAGGCCCAAAAATCAGCCGGCTGGTGCACACATGCACGCCGGACCTGAGCTCGCGTGCCCACCGATATGGCTCCGCGTGCCACTTGTGGCACCCGTGCCATAGGTTCGCCATCACGGCTCTAGGTCTTCAGTTGCCTTTAAGAAGGCATGACTTGTTTGGTTGGGTGCCTGTTGTCCAGGTTGAATTTAATGAGTGAACATGGACTACGGATGGGTTCTTCTTTTCTTCGCTGCCGGTTCGCTCCTTTACGCGTCGCACGGGCGCATGCGCATGCGCAGTGCTAAAAAAACAGCTTCTGCGCATGCGCAGAAGCAAAAAACAAGATGGTGGCGCCTATGGCACCGCCGAGAGAGCCGGTTCGGGGGCGTGGCAGGCCTGGGTCGCTGCCGGTTCTAGTGACCCAAGCCGCCAAGTTACTACCGGTTCCATAGAACCGGTCCGAACCGGGAGGAACCCACCTCTGACATGGACATCCTGGATTGGTGAGAGCAATAGCTGTGCAAATAATAGAGAAGAGAAGAGAAGAGAAGAGAAGAGAAGAGAAGAGAAGAGAAGAGAAGAGAAGAGAAGAGAAGAGAAGAGAAGAGAAGAGAAGAGAAGAGAAGAGAAGGGAGAGGAGAGGAGAGGAGAGGAGAGGAGAGGAGAGGAGAGGAGAGGAGAGGAGAGGAGAGGAGAGGAGAGGAGAGGAGAGTAGAAGAGATTAACAGAGTTGGAAGGGACCTTGGAGGACTTCTAGTCCACTCCCTGCTTAGGCAGGAAACCCTGTACCATTTCAGACAAATGGTTGTCCAATCTCTTCTTAAAAACTTCTAGTGTTGGAGCATTTAAGGTAAACTCAAGGTAAACCGCTTCAAACTCGATTGCAGAAAATACAACTTCAGCAGCAGAGTGATCAACACCTGGAATGCTCTGGGACTTGGCAGAAATGTGGAGCGTTTGGGGAAATTTGGAACAATAAAGGGGTGGTTTGACCTGCCAGCTGCCTGTGTTATCTCTGTGCCGTGCCCCGGGTCATCACACAATAGAACTTCAGTTGATTTTAACCCGGATTCTGAACTCAGGAAGAAATCGGTTCAAAAGCTTGCAACATAAAAAGGAGTTCTGAGAAATATAAACTAGATGATCTCCAGGTGCTCAAAATATTTCTCTGGGCAGACTTGGGCTCCATATCGTATTTGATTTATGTCCTTCGCTTCATACATTTTCAGTGCCGTAGGATATAATTTCCATATGTGGGAGGGGGAAAAAAACCAAGTCAAGAAGGCCCAATGCACTTCCTTCGACACTCTCTCAAATACTTCTTCATCATACTTCAAAATTGGAGGCATTAAAGCCAATTCTTTGCTATCAGAAGGACACGACCTGCTGTAAGCTGTTCTTATTAATATGCCGTCTCTGCTTGCGTCTTGATGGTGGCTTTATGAAAGCTATAACATTCATGTTTTTTTTTATTATTTGCAATCAATCCTCCCTAGCTGCAGAGAGGCAGGAAGTCAAACAACTGTCTCTTCAGGGTTGCACAGGTCATAGACAGAATAGAAGTGGCGTGTGTATAAAGGCAGTTAGTTCTATTCACCATCTTATATAACAACCTCTGGGCCACGCCCTCTAGTGGGCCGTGAGCTGTTTGCAACCTGGCCATGGAAATGGCGGGCAGGTGCATGTGCCAGGGGCGGTTCCTAATTTTTTTACTACCACTCTGTGGGCGTGGCTTATTTTGTGGGTGTGGCTTGCCAGCCATGTGACCGGGTGGCATGGCTTCTTGGACTGCTGAAGGGAGGGGAACTGAGATAGGTCCTGCTGCCCATTCCCCCGCCCCTCAGCAGCTCGAGAAGCCTCAAACGTGCGAAAATGCCTAGGATCATGACCGTTCATTCGTGGCTTCTCGGACTGCTGAAGGGAGGGGAATGGAGATAGCTCCTGCCGCCCCATTCTTTCAGCGTCTCACGCACTCCCTCAGCCATCCTCCCCTGCTTGGACTCACTGTGGGGTAGGAAGGCAGCGCATGCGCAGTGCCGTAAGCTCGGCTTCTGGGCATGCGCAGAAGAAATTTTTTAAAAAAAAATTATTATTTTTTTAAAAATGGTGGTGCCCAGGCACCGGCAACCGACCGCACTGGTACTGTGACGTCACCAGCGGGCCTCTACCGGTGCTATAGAGTGGACAGCACCGGTAGGAACCCACCACTGGCGTGTGCATGTCACAAATGGAGCTGCGTGTGTGCAGAACCATTCCCCTCTCGCCCGCCCACCGGTCCACAATACCAGAAAGGTTGGGAGAATTCTTTTATAAAATACAGCATAAGTCAATGGGAGAAACCAGATTCGCTTAACGATCAAATCATCAGCTTCTTCTTTTAACGACTCCATAATCCCTTGCAGGGTGAAGTCTGGGCAACTGAATGGAGCTAGCAGAGTGTTTTAATGGCCGGAGGCCCTTCCTGTCACCAATGCGGAGTTTTGTTCAGCAGATATATTCTCAGTGTGCCCAGAGAGAGAAACAACTGCCTCTACCTAGGCTCGAACTCACAGCCTCCTGATTATGAGGCGAGAGCTCCACCTCTAGGCCTCTAATGCACCACTCCAATCGCTTAATGGCCAAATGATTCAGCTAAAAAACTGCAGTGATTTAGCAATAGCACTTAGACTTGTGTACCGCTTCATAGGGCTTTTACAGCCCTCTCTAAATGGTTTACAGAGTCAGCCTATTGCCCCCAATAATCTGAGTCCTCATTTTACCAACCTCAGAAGGATGGAAGGCTGAGTCGATCTTGAGCCGGTCAAATTTGCCTAACCAATGTGGCAAAAAAAAAAGTCATATATTGGACATGCTTCACTTAACCACCCCATCTTGTTTAGCAATGGAAATTCTGGTCCCAATTGTATTCATAAATCAAGGACTACCTATAGAAGCAACAACAAATATGGGATCCAAATTAAATAGAGTTGGACACTAAGATTGGCTGATGGAAGAAGAATTGATACCTCTGAATGGTGGTGTTGGTGTAATTTATTGCATACACGATGAACAGTCAGAGTATCTAACAGAGAAGTATTAAATTGTATAAATTTATACAAGACCAATCCTCGAATACAGCTCACCTGTCTGGAACCCGCACTGCATATCGGACATTAATACAATTGAGAGAGTCCAGAAATATTTCACAAAATGAGTCCTTCACTCCTCTGCTCGCAACAGAATACCTTATTCCACCAGACTTGAAATTTTGGGCTTAGACAACTTAGAGCTATGTCGCCTTCGATCTGATCTAAATGTAGTTCATAAAATCATCTGCCACAATGTCCTACCTGTCAATGAATACTTCAGCTTCAACCGCAACAATACATGAGCACACAATAGATTCAAACTCAATGTAAACCGCTCGAAACTCGACTGCAGAAAATACGACTTCAGCAACAGAGTGATCAATGCCTGGAATGCACTACCTGACTCTATGGTTTCTTCCCCAAACCCCCAAAACTTCAACCTTAGACTGTCTACAGTCGACCTCACCCCATTCCTAAGAGGTCTGTAAGGGGCGTGCATAAGCGCACATCATGCCTACCGTCCCTGTCCTTCTGTCCTATTGTCCAAATTTACCTATACATACTTTGCTTTTGTTTATGTTTATATCATACCTGTTATCTTGTACATGTGTTGACTAAATGAATGAATGAATGAATGAATGAATGAATGAATGAATGAATGAATAAATAAATAAATAAATAAATAAATAAATAAATAAATAAATAAATAAATAAATAAATAAATAAATAAATATCGCTGGAAGCTAAAGTCATAAGACTAGGTCTAATTTACTTTGGTCATGTCATACACGCAAATTCATTGGAGAAGGCAAGGATGCTAGGAATGGTTAGTGGAACAAGAAGAAGGGGCAAGCAAAGAACACAGTGGCTTGATAACATCAAATCTGATACCGAATTAAACATCCAACAACTGAAACAAGCTGTGCTTGACACAGTAGCATGGACAGCCCTTGCCTATAAAGTCGCCAAGAGTTAGACATGACTAAATGGTTAAAACAAACAAATAACACATTATTATTATTATTCTTTTTCTGACCCTGTAATCGCTTTTACTGAGGTGGAGTCAGGGCAACTGAATGGAGTTGAGCGTTTACTGGCCGGACGCCCTTCCTGACACCTATGGGGAGTTCACAGCAGATATTTTCTCGTTTTAACAGTGATAGAGAAACACCTGTTGCTGCCTAGTATTGAACTCTCAACCTTCTGAGTGGGAGGTGAGCATATTCACCTCTAGGCCACTGCACTGCAATCAATTAAATAAAACATTGAATTCAAAGTATACCATTACCTGAAGCTTGGAGGTGAGGTGATTGCACATTAAACTAAAGTAACCCAATATATTCTTCTCTGCCCTACTCAATCAATCAGAATAGAGCTGGAAGGGACCTTGGAGGTCTTCTAGTCAAACCCCCTGCTCAAGCAGGAGACTATACCATTTCAGATAGGCAACTGTCCAGTCTCTTCTTAAAAACCTCCAGTGATGAAGCACCCACAACATTTGAAGGTAAGCTGTTCCACTGATTAATTGTCCTCATTGTTAGGAAGTTTCTCCTTCGTTCTAGGTTTGTTCTCTGCTTGATTAGTTTCCATCCATTGCTTCTTGTCCTGCCTTCAGATGCTTTGGAAAATAAGTTGACCCCCTCCTCTTTGTGGCAGCCCCTCAAATACTGGAATACTGCTATCATCTCACCCCTAGTACTGCTTTTCTATAGACTAGGGGTCAGCAATCCGCGGCTCTGGAGCCGCATGTGGCTCTTTCATCCCTCTGCTGCGGCTCCCTGTTGCTGGTCGGTAAAAGGAAAAGACACCATGCTAGGAGGAGACTCTATGGTGGGGGAACCGTACTTCCAGTCGGCAGAGGAAAAAGGACGCCGCGCTAGGAGGAGACTCTATGGTGGGGGAACCGGCCTTCCGGTCGGCTCCAGAATTGAACAGGGAGCTTCCGGTTAGGACTTTTGTGGCTCTTTGAGTGTTTAAGGTTGCCGACCCCTGCTCTAGACTAACCAAACCCAAATCCTACAAGAACCATCCAATGCATCTTTGGGCAACTGTTGTTTTCTGGAACTTTCCTAAGGTTATGATGAGATTTAGGGAGAGGGATCACTGACAGCTCACTCCCGATTTTGAGATAGGCTCCTTGTGTTAATCAATGTCTCGATTCCACAGCAAACCTCAGAGTATCAACCTTGATTTAGTTCCATATTGTAAACTTCCCCTAGAGATCCATCAACTGGCCTATTCAATCTATTGATCACCTGGCCTATATACCACTCCGTAACATTCGGAATCATTGAATCCGAAGATTTGTCTTCCAGTTGGTGGGAATTGGACAATAAATTTGTGGAGAGGAAAATGCATCACCTGGGCTTAATCTGGCTTTGAAACAGCAAGGCTTCAAGGTATACAAATCTTGATTCAACTAAGTATACCGCTATTTACTTCTCGACAGCTTTAACTTGAGAGGGTGTCAGGAGGGAAGATAGATGTTAACAATCGAACAGATGCACGGTCCTAAATTTAGGAGAATGGACACAACCAAAGAATCGTGCGCAGACGATCGTCTCCTTTCACGTACCAAATGGCCTTTGGTGAGTATGCTGTGCTTCCACTTCGTTCTATTGTTAAGAAGAGATTGGGCAACCATTTGGTCTGAAATGATATAGGGTTTCCTGCTTGAGCAAAGGGTTGGGCTAGAAGACCACGAGGGTCCCTTCCAACTCCGCTATTCTATTTCTCCCATGTTTCTTCCAGAAGTATAAAATCATGGCATAAATCCAGAAAAGAAGGATGGAGGGACCGATGGGTTGATTATGTGCAATCAAGTGGGTGACAACGCTGAGCAACCACAAAGATTTTCTCCCCACTGTAATCAGTCCGTAATTTGTTCTTTCCAGGTTTCCAAAAGTGCACTCCTTACCACTGTAATTGAGTCCATCCAGGTTACTGTTTCATCCTCTTCTTCTCTTTCCTTCCAACTTTCCCAGCATTAGGCTCTTCTCCAGTGAGTCCTTCCTTCTCACTAGGTGGCCAAAGTATTTGAGTTTCATCTTCAGGATCTGGTCTTCTAAAGAGCAGTCAGGGTTGATCTCCTCTAGGACTGACTGGTTGGATCGCCTTGCAGTCCAAGGGACTCGCAGGAGTCTTCTCCAGCACCATAGTTCAAAGGCCTCAATTCTTTGGCGCTCAGCCTTCCTTATGGTCCAACTTTCACAGCCATACATTGCAACTGGGAAAACCATAGCCTTGACTATACGCACTTTTGTTGGCAGGGTGATGTCTCTGCTTTTTAGTATGCTGTCTAGATTTGCCATGGCTTTCCTCCCCGGGGGGGGGGGGGAGCGTCTTTTAATTTCTTGGCTGCGGTCCCCATCTGCAGTGATCTTGGAGCACAGGAAAATAAAATCTTTCTTCCCCATCTATTTGCCATGAATTGGGAGGGCCGGATGCCATGATCTTGGTTTTGCCTTTGTTATCTAACCATTGATAAAATAAATCCCAAGTTAAAAATATTTTGTGTCTTCTTTGTCCTTTATCTTTAATGTTAACCTATCCATTTCCGCACAGTCTAATATTTTTCTCATTATATTTTCATCCGTAGGAGTTTCCTCATTTTTCCAATGTTGTGCAAATACAATTCTCACTGCTGTCAAAACATGTAATATTAAATATACCTTCCCTTTGTCATATTTTTCTGGCAATATACCTAACAAAAATATTTCTGGCTTTAAATCTATGTGTTGCTTTATCATTATCTCTAACCATGTATGTATTTTCGTCCATTTATTTTTTTGCCTCTGGGCATATCCACCACATATAGTAATATGAACCTGGTATCTGATTGCATTTCCAACATTTGGCGGACATGTTTTGGAACATGCTGCATTCAGTTTTGGTCACCACGATGTAAAAAGGATGTTGAGACTCTGGAAAGAGTGCAGAGAAGAGCAACAAAGATGATTAGGGGACTGGAGGCTAAAACATATGAAAAACGGTTGCAGGAACTGGGTATGTCTAGTTTAATGAAAAGAAGGACCAGGGGAGACATGATAGCAGTGTTCCAATATCTCAGGGGTTGCCACAAAGAAGAGGGAGTCAAACTATTCTCCAAAGCACCTGAGGGTAGAACAAGAAGCGATGGATGGAAACTAATCAAGGAGACAAGCAACTTAGAACTAAGGAGAAATTTCCTGACAGTTAGAACAATTAATCTGTGGAACAGCTTGCTTCCAGAAGTTGTGAATGCTCCAACACTGGAAGTTTTTAAGAAGGTGTTGGATAACCATTTGTCTGAAGTGGTGTAGGGTTTCCTGCCTAAGCAGGGGGTTGGACTAAAGGACCTCCAAGGTCCCTTCCAACTCTTCTTGTTGTTGTTGTTGTTGTTGTTGTTGTCGTCGTCATCATCATCATCATCATCATCATCATCATCATCATCATCATCATCTTTGCTAACCTTGCCGGTGGCAAATGCCACCTATAAAACATTTTATACAGGTTTTCCTTGCATGTAGCTGCCATTGTCAATTTATAATTTCTATCCCACAGTTTTTGCCATTTATCTAGTTCTATAGTATATCCAATATTTTTTGCCCATGCTATCATTGTTTTTTTTCACTCGTTCATCTTCCATTTTAAGGCTTAATACGTAGCTATATACTGTATTTGCTCGCCTCTCTTTCTAGGCATTCCCTTTGGAAGAGAAATCGTGATGAGTCTTTGGTCTTCTTATTTCAACTGCTTGGTTGGTAAAGTCAGTTGAGGGTGTTTTCTCTAATTTGTGTTGGCTCCCCGAGATGGGCTGGCTGTGTTATATTGCACTATTATTTTGTAAAGTGCACTGGCTACGGGGATTACGCTTAAGTGATTTGTTAATATTGCAAGTACAAAGGGAAAGACGGAAAGAAGGGAAACCTTTGAAAACGATAAATTCTGCACAGTTCAGGAGAGATAAAGGGTTGCTATGCGAAGCATCGTGAAAAGGTCAGGGGGAAGCTTTATGGTGTAAACACGCGAAATGCATTCCTGCATTTTAAAGGCGAGCAAAAGTTTGAAAATGCCAACCTTATTCCATTAAAATACTACTCGACTTATGGCCACCGTTGAGCCCAAAATTTATGTGGCTAAGCGAGAGTTGTTAAGGGGGTTTTGTCCCATTTTATGATCTTTCTGTTCTGACCTAGCTCCCCAAACACGACAAACCCTCTGACGTGAACACGAAAGATTCTTGTATTAGGAATGCCGACGGCCCCAGCAAAAGGTTTCTCTCTCAATGCTGGCTAACAAGTCCGGCCGGCCGGAAGATGAAGTCTGCCACACATATTAGCAATAGCAATAGCACTTAGACTTATATACCGCTTCATAGTGCTTTACAGCCCTCTCTAAGCGGTTTACAGAGTTCAGCATATTGCCCCCAACAATCTGGGTCCTCATTTTACCCACCTCAGAAGGATGGAAGGCTGAGTCAACCTTGAGCCAGTGGGATTTGAACAGCTGAACTGCTGAACTAGCAGTCAGCTGAAGTAGCCTGCAGTGCTGCACTCTAACCACTGCGCCACCTCGGCTCATCGGATATTCATCTCCACCCCCTGCCTTTTATCCCCAGAGCTAGGGTGGGGCTTCGTTAGCAGCAGTGACTCTTCCGTCCCAAGGATCGGCCCATGGATTTCCACTGCTCTCCTCTCCTCTGACTTCTGCACATCCACGTGTCAGGCACTGACCCAGCTGTTCCTCCCCTTCCACATCAGCCACCTCCAGACCTGGAGGCTGTTGACTCTCCATCTGAGGGCTGACGGATGGCCCAGGCGCTCTCTCTCTCTCTCTCTCTCTCTCTCTCTCTCTCTCTCTCTCTCTCTCTCTCTCTCTCTCTCTCTCTCTCTCTCTCTCTCTCTCTCTCTCTGACAGCTCCATTCTTTCTTCCCCCTCGGAGCTCTCCGGTTGCCCTGATGCTGACCCTGACTCCCACCCCTCCTCCTCCTCTGATTTGGCTGCTGGAAGGGCCGGCGGGCTGACAGGCCACAACAGTTTTTTTAAAAAAAATTATATAAAATACAAAGAAGAAAAGAAAATAGGAAATTAAGGGAGGGAACGGGAACAGGGGAAAGGGGGTGTGAGATACTAGGGGGAAGAGAAAAAGAAAGAAAAGGGGGGCATTGACTTCAAACCTTTCCTAGCACAGTACAAGATAAATACACTCCAACCTCAACTTTTTGCTTTTACACATTAATATATAACTAGCCATTTCTATAACACCAAATCTTTCTAATCAACAAAACCAAGGTCAACGTTTCATTTTTTTTCTTCACAAGCACAAATTCCAGAAGTTATATCCAAATAAGAACACATTTTCCTCTTTAAATAAAGTAATCAAGTTAACCAATTCCTGCTTTTATCTTCCTTGCTATGGAAATGATGTGTATTTCTATTTGCACCTAGTAATCTCTGTGAGCTGTCAAACATGTTTATTTGCAAAATGTGTTGCATTCTTTCAAATTCTTTGGCCTTACTGAAATCTTTCTTGACACAGTTGTTCAGTGAAACATTGCGGTTGTTAAATTAGTGACACTGTTGTTGTGAATCTGGCTTCCACATTGATTTTGCTTGTCAGAAGGTCGCAAAAGATGTACACATGAGCCCGGGGCACTACGACTGTCATAAATATGAAGCAGTTGCCAGGCATCTGAATTTTGATCCTATGGCCATAGGGATGCTTCAGTGGTCCTAAGTGTGAAAAATGGTCATGCGTCACTTTTTCCAGTTCCGTTGTAACTTCAAATTGTCACTAAAAGAATAGTTCAGACCTAATCCAGTTCATTTCACTGTTCCTTTCCCCTAGATACAACTACAACTATGTCGCCTCCGATCTGATCTAAATGTAGTTCTCAAAATCATATGCCAAAATGTCCTTCCTGTTAATGACTACTTCAGCTTCAACCGCAACAATACAGGAGCACGTAATAGATTCAAACTTAATGTAAACCGCTCCAAATTTGACTGCAGAAAATACGACTTCAGCAACAGAGTGATCAATGCCTGGAATGCACTACCTGACTCTGTGGTTTCTTCCCCAAACCCCCAAAACTTTAACCTTAGACTGTCTACAGTCGACCTCACCCCATTCCTAAGAGGTCTGTAAGGGGCGTGCATAAGCGCACCACTGTGCCTACCGTCCCTGTCCTACTGTCCTATTGTCCTCTTTTATCGGTACTTTTTACTTATGTTATGTTTATACAAACAACTACTATCCTATACATCAGGGGTCCCCAAACTTGGCAACTTTAAGATTTGTGGACTTCAACTCCCATAATTCTCCAGCCAGCTATGCTGGCTGGAGAATTCTGGGAGTTGAAGTCCACAAGTCTTAAAGTTGCCAAGTTTGAAGACCTCTGCTATACATGTTTGACAAATAAAATAAATAAAATAAAATAAAATAAATAAATAAAACAGATCTTTACCCTGGTGGACTTCACTGCTTGACGCTGGATGGAAACCAAAGCAAAATTGTCCAATTGTTTGTCGAATCTAGAAAAGGAAACAAACAAAATGTCAGGGTTCCAAATAGCATCCAAAATTAAATCAGAGTCCGAGGCAAAGTGTTTCTCAAAGTTCCAATTTATTAACAGAGCCATGTTGGCACATCTGGGTGAAACCTGAATCTGAAGCTTCCCAGGTTTTACCACCAAGTTGAAAGTTCAAGTCCTTGCCCCCACACCCACAAGTCCATCACGTTGGCCAGTCTTCTATTGCCATGCTGGCAGATTCCACCCATCTCCTTCCGTTCAGGTGCAGAGGTGCAGAGACAAAGGATGACCTTGGCTTTCTAGAAAGAATTTTGTTATGGCTACATGCTAGCAACTCCATCCAATCCCCCCTCCTATTTTCCCACAATAGAAAACGCATAGTAAAATAGTATAAAGTGTGGCAGGCCTAAGATTCCAAATAAAATGGCTTCGGCCTGACACACACACACAAAAAAGAGAAGCATTGGTTGCAGGATGTCTATGGAGATTCTCAGTCATCCAGGTCACAGTTGTCCCAAAGTTGCTATTTTCCTAGAGGCAACTGGACTTTCTTGTTTTTTTTTTCTTTTGAAGATGTTTCGCTTCTCATCCAAGAAGTTTCTTCAGCTCTGACTGGATGGTGGGCAATGGAAGGATTTATATTCCTTGCATACAGCTGGTCATTTGCATCCTTTTAGCAGGTCGTTGAGGCCACTTGGAGGTTTGTCTATGTCTTCAGGGTCACCTGAGTGGTGCAAATGGGTATGGAGCCTTCTTGGAACTGTTGAAAGGACTGTGTTGTAGACTGGAGATAGATGATGTCGTATCCCTCCCCCTTGAGAGAGTCTGTTCAATTTTGACCTAGATGGCCTCTTTGGCCCCTCTTTCAAACCAGCGGTCCTCTCTGTCCAAAATGTGGACTTTGCTGTCTTCAAAAGAGTGGGCTTTGTTTTTCAAATGCAGATGGACTGCTGAATCTTGTTCTGATGGGTTTGTTCTCCTAGGTTGTGTCATGCCAAGGAGTATAAGCCCTTCCGTTCCCCACATTCCAGTCAGAGCTGAAGAAGCTTCTTGGATGAGAAGCGAAATGTCTTCAAAGAAAAACAAGGAAGTCCAGTTGCCTCTTTGGGAAAAAAAAGCATCTTTCTGATTTGTTGCAGGAAGTGATGGAATCGGGAGGAAGCACAGCCAAAATACTACCGATAGAACTGCTCCCGTTTCAGTTGCGTCTCTAATTAGAATGTTGTCCGTGATGCAAATTACTGGGAGCTGGCAATATTATTTGAGATAGTTAAATGTTCTAAATAAATAAGTATTGATTTGGTTCTGAATGTCAGAGGCTGGACTTCACACACACACACACACACACACACACACACACACACACCTGCATGCCACCAACAGGGGCCCATCTTTACATACAGATCAGATCATCACCTGAATGCTAATCAAACTCTTTATTTTGAAAAGCTCCAAGCAGCCATAGGCATCTGCAATTATAAAGGCAAGTCATTGACCTTTTGGTGGGCCAAATAGCCAACTTTTTTTTAAAGCATTGCTGAATGGCACATGATTTGCATCAAGCTTCTTTTTTTTTCCTTTCCAAGATGGATCGGTTCTGCTTCCTAAATATATAATTTGCAGTCCCGAAAAGGAAGACTTAAACAGTCTGAATGGAACATGAGATGGTTATTAAGAGATCTGATGACATGGCAGTGTGAAATATTAACCTTTGCAAAATCAATCACCTGCTCATCTCGTCTTGTCAAAAGAAAACTAATTAAATTAGCCAATAGAGAACTTTAGGTCTGATTCAGCAGCCCATGGCCTGAGAAAGATCAGGCTGGACCAGGCACAAGGAGAACTGGTGAACAGCTGCCAGACAGGTGCTCAACTGGGACACAACACGAGTAAGCATCTACCCACTTTGCAGATTTGAACTTGGCCCTTACCAGAATCTTTCAACTTTCCTCTATTTAAAGGGATCCTCATCAATCAATAAAGGTAAAGGTAAAGGTTCCTCTCGCACATATGTGCTAGTTGTTCCCGACTCTAGGGGGCGGTGCTCATCTCCGTTACAAAGCCGAAAAGCCAGCGCTGTCCGAAGATGTCTCCATGGTCATGTGGCCAGCATGACTAAATGCCAAAGGTGCACGGAGCGCTGTTGAGACAGGGGAGCATCTACTATAAAATAATACCCAAAGATATTTAGCTTATAACCTATAACCTATTTCTTATCTGTCTGTAAAAAGTGAATTTGCAGAGGTTAACTTGTTTGTCAGTGGAAAGTACCGAGACCAGGGGCGGGTTCCTAATTTTTTTACTACCATTCTGTGGGCGTGGCTTATTTTGTGGGTGTGGTTTGCCAGCCATGTGACCGGGTGGGCATGGGCCTTGGGAGCTTGGCAGTGGCCGGAGAAGTGGAGGGGGGCATTGCCCACCTGCAACGCAGCCCCCCGCAGTGGGAGCAGCAAGACCGCAGCAGCGGTTCTTCTAGGAGGCTCCATCCGGCCTGAATGCTTCTCCCCATTCGATGATCCCAGGCTCCTGCCACCCATTCCCCCTTCCCTCAGCAGCTCGAGAAGCCTCAAACGTGCGAAAATGCCTAGGATCATCACCGCACGTTCATGGCTTCTCGGACTGCTGAAGGGAGGGGAATGGAGATAGCTCCTGCTGCCCGTTCTTTCAGCATCTCACATGCTCCCTCAGCCATCCTCCCCTGTTTGGACTCACTGTGGGGTAGGAAGGCAGCGCATGCGCAGTGCTGGAAGCTCGGCTTCTGGGCATGCGCAAAAGAAAATTTTTAAAAAGTATAAAATTTTTTGTTAAAAAAATGGCGGCGCCCAGGCACCGGCAACCGACCACACCGGTACTGTGACATCACCAGCGGGCCGCTACCAGTGCTATAGATGGACCGCACCGGTAGGAACCCACCACTGACCGAGACCTTGCCCAATGTACAATGTAAAGGAACATGTTGTAAGAAGCGTACTGAAACTAGCAGATGGTGTAAGATAAATGTTCTGAAATGCAATATTATGAACACATATGTACAGTATATATGTAAAGTATGTAAAATGATCCTAAAAGTAGCACCCCACAGAAGAGCATTCTTTGACTGTCTGGTTTTCAAATACTTTATTTCTAATTGCATTTGTTGTCAGTTTCACAAGACCGATGCGCAGTTTGCATGCATAATTCAATCCCATAATTTAAGATGACACATTTGATTTCTAGGATCTATCCATCTGTAGATATTCATGACATCCCAATGACAGCTGTTGAATTCCAAAGTTGACTGTATCGAATCAGATATTGTTGATCAGGTCCCAAAGGTGTTTTTTCAAAAATCAACCGGACTTTGTTTTTCCTTGAAGATGTTTCGCTTCTCATCCAAGAAGCTTCCTCAGTTCTTCAGCTTCTGAACAAGCTTCTTGGATGAAAAGTGAAATGTCTCCCAGAAAAGAAAAGAAAAACCACCAAAGTCCAGTTGCCTTTTGCAAAAGCACTTTTGGGACAACCATGACCTGGATGACCGAGAATCTCCAGACATTGTTGATCAGCATTATGATGACCAATGTTCTTGCATTGAAATGGCTGAATTAAAGAGAGAAAAAAATGAATTGTAATAACTATCCATCACTCAGAAAAGGTGTGATAGGAAACCACAGAAATGGCACAATGGATTTGCCAAATACGCTTCTCTCTAAAGGTACTTGGTGAGCAAGGACATTATAGTAACTTCTCCTTTTATCTTCTTTCACGCAACTGGTTGTATTTGCTGGTGTTACCAAATAAAGTTCAAAAGCATGCTGAATAAACCACTTGGTCTTCTTCCCAACCTCATGGGTGAATCCACCTTTGTCCTGATCTAAATCTAAATCTAAGCCCCAGAGCTCACTGTAACAGCATTGCCAAAAAGGCATTAAGAGTTGTTAACCTAATTTTGCGAAGCTTCTTCTCCGGTAACACTGTACTGCAAACCAGGGCATACAAAACCTTTGCCAGACCAATTCTCGAATACAGCTCATTTGCCTGGAATCCACACTGTATATTGGACATTAACACAATTGAAATGGCCAAAATTTCATCATATCTTAAGAATCATTCAAATGAAAGATATATATTGGAATGGAGTAGATGGACTGATTATATTAAAAAAAGTATAAGATCAAGAAGACTCAAATAATTTATTAATGATAAATGCCTAATTTTTAGATTCTGTTTAAAAGGTTTTGAGTAACAAGGAGTTAAAGAACTAGAAAAAGTTTGAAATTAATAACTCGTTGGCATATTTTAGTTTTATGTTTATTGAATACTATACCTTGTGCTTTTTCTAGGAAGTCAGGGGTGGGGTGGGTGAGAGGGGGGAGGGTAAGGGGGTGGGGAGGGGTTGGGGGTGAAGGGGGGGGAGAAAAGAGAAAAATGTTTGCACTTTGTACTAATAAAACTTTTTGAATAAAAAACCCCCCACAATTGAACGAGTCCAGAGGTATTTCACGAGAAGAGTCCTCCACTCCTCTGCTCACAACAGAATACCTTATGCCACCAGGCTCCAAATTTTGAGTTTGGACAACCTAGAGCTATGCCGCCTATGGTCTGACCTAAGTGTAGTACACAAAATTGTCTGCTACAATGTCCTACCTGTCAATGACTTCTTCAGCTTCAACCTCAATAATACACGGGCAAACAATAGATACAAACTCAAGGCAAACTGCTCCAAACTCGACTGCAGAAAATACGAGTTCAGCAACAGAGTAATCAATGCCTGGAATGCACTACCTGACTCTGTGGTTTCTTCCCCAAACCCCCAAAACTTCAACCATTGAAGGACCTGTATACTGCACGAGTCAAAAAGAGGGCTGTGGAAATATCTACAGACCCCTCACATCCTGAACATAAACTGTTTCAACTTCTACCCTCAAAACGACGCTATAGGGCACTGCACACCAGAACAACTAGACACAAGGACAGTTTTTTCCTGAACACCATCACTCTGCTAAACAACTAATTCCCACAACACTGTCAAACTATTTACTAAAGACTGCATTACTATTATTCTTCTCATCCTTCCTATTACCTATCTCCTTTTCTACTTATGACTATAACCATGTTGCTTGTATTTTTACGATTTATACTGTTCTGTTTGTTTCCTAATATGATTTGATTGCTTATTAGTAACCTATGACTTTGACTAAGTGCTGTATCTTATGATTCTTGATGGGTTTTTTTATTTTTTATTTTTTATTTTTATGTACACTGAGAGCATATGCACCAAAAAGTCCTTGTGTGTCCAATCACACTTGGCCAATAAAGAATTCTATTCTATTCTATTCTATTCTATTCTATTCTATTCTATTCTATTCTATTCTATTCTATTCCATATTTTCTATTCTATTCTATTCTATTCTATTCTATTCTATTCTATTCTATTCTATTCTATTCTATTCCATTCCATTCCATTCCATTCCATTCCATATTTTCTTTTCTTTTCTTTTCTTTTCTTTTCTTTTCTTTTCTTTTCTTTTCTATTCTATTCTATTCTATTCTATTCTATTCTATTCCATTCCATATATTCTATTCTATTCTATTCTATTCTATTCTATTCTATTCTATTCTATTCTATTCTATTCTATTCTATTCTATTCCATTCCATTCCATTCCATTCCATTCCATATATTCTATTCTATTCTATTCTATTCTATTCTATTCTATTCTATTCTATTCTATTCTATTCTATTCTATTCTATTCTTAGCAATAGAGTTCATCCAGCTTTCTGAAGACCGTTCCCCGTTTTTTATTGTTCTCCTTCCCTTCTTTTCCTCCAGTATGGTAGACTTCTTAAGACAGCCAGATCTTCACAACATGTATCCCAAATAAGATAATTTGAGCCTGGACATTTTCATCTCAAGTGAGAAGTCTGGATTGATTTGCTTCGTGGTTTATTGGGTCTTGGATTATAAAACTCTGCTGCTCACACAAATGCCAGTGGTATGGTTGTGTAACAATGCCCAAGTAGAGAAGATGGGTCATTTGTGTGAAGATAAATCATGCACGTTTTGTGATTTGCCTCCTCTCTCAATAGCCATGTTGCCACTTTCTTGAAAATTCTGCAAATGAACGGAATGTGCAATCGGAAAAAGGAATCCTTGAGGAATCTGCTAGTCATACTGATGTTACTTACCAATCAATAAGAACAGAGCTGGAAGGGACTTTGGAGGTCTTCTAGTCCAACCCCCTGCTCAAGCAGGAGACCCTATAACATTTCAGACAAGTGACTGTCCAGTCTCTTCTTAAAAACCTCCAGTGATGAAGCACCCACAACTTCTGAAGGCAAGCTGTTCCTCTTGTTAATTGTCCTCACTGTTAGGAAGTTTCTCCTTAGTTCTAGGTTGCTTCTCTCCTTGATTAGTTTCCATCCATTGTTTCTTCTTCTGCCCTCTGATGCTTTTGGAAAATAATTTGCACGCGTGCACATTTGCGAACCGATAGGGAAGGTAAGTGAATACCACCAGGGGTGGGTTCCACTTAATCTTCGCCGCCGGTTCGCATTGCGACGTTTTGCGCTCGCACGCAATTGCTGCGCTCATGCATGCGCGTGCGTTCCCTTGTGCGATTTGGTTTCTGCGCATGCTCAGTAGCTGGAATCGGCCCGAAACACAGCTGAGGAGCTGATCAGCTGTGCTTTGGGCGAAGGAATAAAGGTCAGTTTAAACCCGGGGGCGGGCGGGCCTTTTACAAGCAGCAGAACAGGGAAAAACTTCAAAACAGTGAAAAAATTCGCAAAAAAATCCAAAAAAAGAGATGGTGGCGCCCATGGACCAGCACCAGCTGATCCAGTTCAGTGACGTCACCAGCGGGTCGCTACCGGTTTGGGCAATCTGGTCTGAACTGGGAGGAACCCACCCCTGAGTACCACCTCTGCTTACCATATTCCAGTAGCAGAAGCCATGCAGGATGTGATTTGCTAGGAAGAAAGCTAGGTTAATGTATGAGCTATTTACTGACCTTCTGCTTAGCGCAGGAGCAGCTGAAGGATGATTAAGACCAACCTGGAGACGATCCAACACAAACTTCCACCAGTTCCCAGGTATTCTGCTCAAGCCTAGCCCACCTTTGCCGCAAAACAAGGGAGAGACCGGTTTGTTTGCAAGATCCATTTCAAAGTCACCTCTGGCATTCTTTTAAAAAGTGTTTAAAAGGAGATTTGATATTTTACTGTTAAATTATTTTGTTGTCAGCGATACAGCATGGTGGCTTGATATATGGCTTCGTTTATGTGCTCCCCGGCTATAAATTCAGCCCTATAAAAATTAATTGCAGCAGAGAGAGAGGGAAAGGGGGAAAAACGGGAGTTGAGCTGGCTTATTAAGGAGTAGGGGAAAATGTGTGGTTGCCAAACCAACTTGGGGTTGCCGGTTTCTTGCCACTCAGCAAAGAATCTGATCAACCCAGAGTTGAGACAGCCCTGTTGACTGCTTTCCAATCAAGATGCAATCGATCCGAATAGAGCTGGAAGGGACCTTGGAGGTCTTCTAGTCCAACCCCCTGCTCAGGCAGGAAACCTATACCATTTCAGACAAATGGTTGTCCAATCTCTTCTTAAAATCTTCCAGTGTTGGAGCATTCACAACTTCTGGAGGCAAGTCGTTCCACCGGTTGATTGTTCTCAACGGTTAAGGAATTTCTCCTTAGTTCCAGGTTGGATCGCTCTTTAATGATCAGTTCAGTTCAGAGCTGAAGAAACTTCTTGGATGAGAAGCGAAACATTTTCAAGGAAAAAAAATGAGAAAGTCAACCAACCAACCAACCAAACAAACAACTAAACAACCAACCAAACAAACAAACAAACAAACAACCAACCAATCAAACAATCAGAATAGAGCTGGAAGGGACCTTGGAGGTCTTCTAGTCCATCCCCCTGCTCAAGCAGGAGACCCTATACCATTTCAGACAAGTGACTATCCAGTCTCTTCTTAAAAGCCTCCAGTGATGGAGCGCCCACGATTTCTGGAGGCAAGCCTGATTAATTGTACTCACTGTTAGAAAGTTTCTCCTCAATTCCACGTTGCTTTTCTCCTTGATTAGTTTTCATCCATTGTTTCTTGTCCTGCCTTCTGGTACTTTGGAAAATAAGTTGACCTCCTTTTCTTTGTGTCAGCCTCTCAAATACTGGAATACTGCTATCATGTCACCCCTAGTCCTTTTTTTCTCTAGACTGGCCATGCCTACTGTATTTTTTGGAGTATAAGACGCACCTTTACCCCCCTAAAAGAGGCTCAAAAATTTGGGTGCCTCTTATACTCTGAATGTAGCTTTTTTGAAGCTTTTTTTTCCAGCCCTAAGTCTTTGCAGGCTTTTTTTCATCGCTATTCGCTCCGAATAAGGTTTTTTTAAGCCCTAACCAGGAGATAAAATAATGTGCTGAAGCTGACTAGAATAAGGGTGCTGGCCAGATGAATACCTGGTAGGCAGATTTTTCCCCCTATTTTCCTACCCCAAAACTAAGGTGCATCTTATACTCCGAAAAATATGGTAAATCCTGCAACCGTTCTTCATATATTTTAGTCTCCAGGCCTTTAATCATCATAGTTGCTCTTCTCTTCATTTTTTCCAAAGTCTCAACATCTTTTTGACTGGTCATGTCGCATCCCTTCCAAGAGTTTATTATGCCTCTGGCTTTTAGAGAGCTTTTATTCAATATTTGTCTGTATGATCATCTCATTCAGAGAATTCTTGGGCAAACCAGCAGGCCTTCCACTGAGCGTTTCTTCTTCGGCTCCAAAAAGGAAGAAAGGACATTTCCGTCTCCTTTGATCAAAACGCTTGTTGTGTTTCTTTATAGAATGTCTAAGAATTTATCGTTGAATTTCTCCAGGGTTGGGTTTTTCAGTTCTTGTGGGAGACCAGAAGGATAGCTCTCTGGGTTTATTTTGTAGTACAGGAAGTCAGGGGTGGGTTCTAATTTACCTTGCTGCCAGTTCGCTTCCTCCTGCGCCGTGTGACTGAAAAATACGGAATAAATAAATAAATAAATAAATAAATAAATAAAAAGCCAAAAACAAGCACAGTGCTGGAAACTCGGCTTCTGCACATGCTTAGAAGAAAATAAAAATAAATTTAAAAAATAATTAAAAATTTTAAATTTTTTTTTAAAAATTGAAAAAATAAATTTAAAAAAATTAAAAAATTAAAAAAATAAAAAATTAAAAAAGATGGCAGCACCCATGGACCGGCACCGACCGAACCGGTGCTGTGATGTCATTGTGACATCACCAGCGGGTCACTACCAGTTCAGGCGAACTGGTCTGAACCGGGAGGAACCCACCTCTGCAGGAAGTCCTCAACTTACAACCACTTGTTTAGTGACCGATTGAAGTTTCAACGGCACTGAAAAAAGTTACCTATGACCATTTTTCACACTTATGACCATTGCAGCATCCTCATGGTCACGTGATCAAAATTCAGGCACTTGGCAAGTGACTCATATTTATGACGGTTGCAGTGTCCCGGGGTCATGTGATCCCCTGTTGTGACCTTCTGAGAAACAAAGTCAAGGGGGAAGCCAGATTCACTTAATAACCATGTTCCTAACTTAACAACTGCAATGATTCGCTTAACAACTGTGGCCAGAAAGGTCATAAAACGGGGAAAAAGTCACTTCACAAATGTTTTGCTTAGCGACAGAAATTTTGGGCTGAGTTGTGGTCATAAGTTGAGGACTACTTGTCTAAGAATGCAAGAATATCACATTCCATTTAGGAGGTGGGAAAGAACCATCACCTTCTCACTGGAAAGTCTATTTTCAAAGCAAATTCTCTTCCGTTAAATCGCAGGAGAACTGAAAACTGTCCAAGCAATTTTGATTTTTATTTAATTTTAACCTGCCTCCGGCAATCATAAGCAAATTTCAACATGAGCCAGAGAGGAGATCTATGGCATAGTTTTCTCTTAGCCATTGGTTATCTCAGTTCAGGAAACGCCACCCAAAGCAAGTTCGTTTATTTATATTTTCAATTTCTAAGGCTGTCGGTTCTCTGCTGACCCTGGGCATTTCACAGAGGGTTCAAAAGCATGTTAAGAAAAAGAAAAACAAATATAAGTTGTGCTGGAAGAAAAAAAAGACTTGATTAATAATTAAACTTCCCGTAGCCAATCCACATATCATCCAGCACCTGTGGGGACAAGCAGGCCTTTAAGGATGTGTTAAAGGAGAGCGTGGTCAGGCCATCTGGACCTCGGTGGGTGTTCACACTGCAAAGAGCAAGCAATGGCAACAGGGAAGGCATGCCTCCAGGGCACCATAAGATGGCATTGCTTAATAAATGGCCTCTGAGACCTGCCCTTGTAACAGACTTGAACTTTGGGCGCTATCAAACAAAATGAAATTCAATGGTGAAAAAAGTAAGGTTCTACATTTAGGCAAGAAAAACAAAATGCACAGGTATAGAATAGGTGGAACATGGCTCAGTAGTAGTAATTGTGAGAGGGATCTTGGAGTCCTAGTGGACAACCATTTACATATCAGCCAGCAGTGTGCAGCAGCTGCCAAAAAAGCCAACACAGTTCTAGGCTGCATTAACAGAGGGATAGAATCAAGATCACGTGAAGTGTTAAAACCACTTTATAATGCCTTGGTAAGGCCACACTTGGAATACTGCATTCAGTTTTGGTCGCCACGATGTGCAGGAACTGGATATGTCTGGTTTAATGAAAAGAAGGACTAGGGGAGACATGATAGCAGTATTCCAGTATCTCAGGGGTTGCCACAAAGAAGAGAGAGTCAAACTATTCTCCAAAGCACCTGAGGGTAGAACAAGAAGCAATGGGTGGAAACTAAACAAGGAGAGAAGCAAGTTAGAACTAAAGAGACATTTCCTGACAGTGAGAACAATTAATCAGTGGAACAGCCTGCCTCCAGAAGTTGTGAATGCTCCAACACTGGAAGTTTTTAAGAAGATGATGGATAATCATTTGTCTGAAGTAGTGTAGGGTTTCCTGCCTAGTGTGACGATGCTATAACAATGCAAGTTTGACACCCCTGGTCTAGGAGAACCCCAAAACCCTGCTGCACCCACAAAGGAGTGACCGTGGACTGGAATTCTCACTCTCTATCAACACTAACAAGGACCAGTCTTGGACAAAGAAGCCGAACCAGCTCAAGATTGTGCCTCCCAAACCCAAAAACCTCAGCTATCCCCCAAGGATACCATGGTCAGTAGCATTGAAGGTTTGGAGGTCCAGGAGAACAAGGATGGAGGCACATCCCAAATCCTCACATTCAAGATGGTCCCGTGATACAGTAAGTAAATTAGCAAGACTGTTGTTCTTCCAAACTTTTCAACCATGGTGTTGTGGCCTGTTGGCAGCTGAATCAGATGAGGAGGAGGCGTGGGAGTCAGGGTCAGCATCAAGGGGGAAGAGGGAATGGAGCTGTGTGAGAGAGAGAGGCGGAACCTGGGCCAGCCCTCAGATGGAGAGTCAATAGCCCCCAGGGCTGGAGGTGGCTGATGAGGAAGAGGAGGAACAGCTGGGTCCAGTGCCTGATGAGCGGATGCCCAGAAGGCAGAGGAGAGGAGAGCAGTGGAAATCTATGGGCCGATCCTTGGGACAGTAGAGCCACTGCTGCTAGCGAAGCCCAACCCTAGTTCTGGGGATAAAAGGCAGGGGGCGGAGATAAATAGGTGTGGCAGACAACTATTTTTCTCCTGGCTGGACAGACTTGTTAGCCTGCTGTGTGTGTGAGAGAGAGACTTTTTGCCCGGGGTTGCTGGCGCTCCTAATAAAGAAATCTTTGAGGGTTTGTCGTGTTTGGGGAGCTGGGTCAGAATACGTGATTCTGAAATCTTCTGGCCCTGCTCGGTGCGGACAGTATATCACGTACCGGCTTTCTGCAGATATATATATATATATTTTGGTTTATAGTTCTGCACACACTTCAATCCCGGCCAAGAGATTGGCGAATCAATCAAAGAGAAGCAAACCCCACCTCATCAGGTTGGAGAACAGCAAGCATGTGGGCAAACAGTGAGTTTAAAATGCAGGGATCGCAACAGCCAGGAGATAAAATGAGGCACTGCAGGAGGTTTATTGTATGCTGTGCGGATCAAAACGTAATGCAGACAATTGACAAATATTTGATATCCAACAGGTTCACAAATAGAACAAGACTCTGGCCGTGCAGCGCCGAGAATTTGCCAGTTTCATTAAGTTCAGATTGAATGCTAATCGCCGGTGTTTTTAGAACTAGGGAAGGACAGGCAGTCCTCGACTTACAACAGTTCATTTAGTGACCGTTGGAAGTTACAGCAGAACCCTCAAAAGTGACTTATGACTGTTTTTCACCCTTACGACCATTGCAGCATCCCCTGGGTCAAGTGGCCGATGGTTCTAACTGGCCATGCCCTCAAACCGGCTCTCTCAGTGGCGCCTATGGCACCGCCATCTTGTTTTTCCCTTCTGCGCACGCGCAGAAACTGTTTTTTGCTCCGGCGCATGCGCAAAACCTGGGTTTTCAGAATCGTGCACGTGCACGCACCCATGCAGCATGGGAGGAAGTGAACCAGCAGCGAGATAAGTTAGAACCCACCCCTGGACTGGATGGTGGGGAATGGAAAGATTTTATATTCCTTGCAGACTGCTGGTTATTGCATCCTTTTAGAGAGTCTTTGAGGCCACTTGGAGGTTTATCTGTGTCCTCAGGGTCACCTGAGTAGTGCAAATAGGTGTGGAGCCTTCTTGGAATAGCTGAAAGGACTGTGTTGTAGACTGGAGATAGATAATGTCATATCCCTCCCCCTCTGTTGAGAGAGGGCTGTTCAATTTTGACAAAGATTGCCTCTTTGACCTATCTTTCAAACCAGAGGTCCTCTCTGTCCTGCTTAATATTCTCTCTCTCTCTTTCTGCTTAATATTAAGATCTCCTGTACTTGCTTCTTGGTCATTTTTACTGTCCAAGGAATACACAGGAACCTTCTCCAGCACCACAGCTGAAATGAGTCAATTTTCTTCCTGTCTTGCTTTTTTAAGGTCCAGGTTTCCCAACCATAGGTAGCTATGAGGATCATGGTAGAGTGAACTAAACTATAAACTATAAACTATAAAATATAAATATACATTGCTTACTGGTGTAAACAGCTTAGAGAGTGCTTGCACTGTGAGGCGGTATATAAATGTCACTAAATAAAATAAATAAATAAATAATAAACTACATTTGCTTTCCAGGATGATGTACACATATAGATTGGGAGAAACCAGGCTTCATAGCGGTAACTGTGAGAGGGATCTTGGAGTTTTAGTGGACAACCAATTAACGGTGTGCAGCGGCAGCCAAAAAAGCGAATGCAATCCTAAATTGCATTAACAGAGGGATCAATCAAGATCTACTAGTGGGATCTACTAATACCACTCTATAAAGCCTTAGACAACACCTAAAATACTGTATCCAGTTTTAGTCACCATGATGTAAAAAGGATATTGAGACTCCTGAAAGAGTGCAGAGAAGAGCAACCAGGATGATTAGGGGACTGGAGACTAAAACATATGACGAACGGTTACAGGAACTGGGCATGGCTAGTCTAGTGAAGAGAAGGACCAGGGGAGACATGATAGCAGTGTTTCAATATTTCATGGGCTGCCACAAAGAAGAGGGAGTCAAACTATTTTCCAAAGCACCTGAAAGCCAGACAAGGAATAATGGATGGAAATTGATCAAGGAGAGATTCAACCAGGGGTGAAATTCAGGAGGTTCTGACAGGTTCTGGAGAACTGGTAGTGGAAATTTTGTGTAGTTCGGAGAACTGGCACATACCACCTCTGGCTGGCCCCGGAGTGGGGTGGGAATGGGGATTTTGCAGTATCCTTCCCCTGCCATGCCCACCAAGCCACGCCCACAGAATTCTCCAAAGCACCTGAGGGTAGAACAAGAAGCAATGGATGGAAACTAATCAAGGAGAGAAGCAACTTAGAACTAAGGAGAAATTTCCTGACAGTTAGAACAATTAATCTGTGGAACAACTTGCCTCCAGAAGTTGTGAATGCCCCAACACTGGAAGTTTTTAAGAAGATTTTGGATAACCATTTGTCTGAAGTGGTATAGGGTTTCCTGCCTAAGCAGGGGGTTGGACTAGAAGACCTCCAAGGTCCCTTCCAACTCTGTTTTTCTATTTCTATTTCTAGAACCGGTAGGGAAAAATTTTGAATTTCACCCCTGGATTCAACCTAGAAATAAGGAGAAATTTTCTGACCGGGAGAACAATCAACCAATGGAACAGAAGTTGCCTTCAGAAGTTGTGGGAGCTTCATCACTGGAAGCGTTGAAGAAAAGACTGGACTGCCATCTGTCAGAAATTGTGTAGGGTCTCCTGCTTGGGTGTGGAGGGGTTGGACTAGATGACCTCCAAGGTCCCTTCCAACTCTGTTATTCTGCTATTCTGATGTCCTTGCTTTTCCATATTCAGCTCTCATTCCTCTTTGTGTGACCCATTGCAATCCAACCCATAAGTGTCTACTCCAAACCCAAAGCTGGCTTGATGTAGGAAGATTTCTAGTCAGAGCTGATAATTCTACTTTCTAAACCTTCATACCATCCAAGTCTGAATGCAATATTTGTTCTGAACTCCAAGCTTTCCCCGTATTTTGTCTATTAGAAACAATTCTCATTTTCTCCCCCTCCCCACTCCTATTTTTATAAAAGTAAAACTGTGAGCTCAATTCCTTAGAATATAGCAATCAAGACATGGAGCAGGCAGTAACAGATAAAATTGCTGGAAAGGATAGATCAGATCCATGTTGAGCCATGTTGGGCATTTTAAATTAAAGCCAGCATCTTGAATTGAGCTCAGAAGCTTTTTGGCAATGGATGCATCCATCAAGTGATAGGTTTAGTTCTACTATTTTTTTTTCCCTCCCCATTAGCAGATGGGCTGCTGCGTTTGGTACCAATTGGCCTTCTGAGTTGTTTTCAAAAGCAGTTCCAGGTTAACAGCCAGAAAATCAGATTATGAGGAATTCAAGCATCAACCGATTTCATTCTCATATTATTGTGATGTGCAGTGTTTATCTATTTAGATCCCACATTTATCCTTTTTACAAATAACTCGAGGTGGTGAACATATCCAACACACCTTCCGGCTTCTGATTGTTGTGGCCCGCCAGCAGCCCGTGCAGCTGATAGCAGATCCCGTTCGAGAGGAGACCGACTTGGTGTTGCTCCGGCGGCCCGTGCCACTGGCACTTGAGTCAGACAGTGAGGAGGCTGGTGAGGACTCGGTGCCAGAGGCCGAGGTTCAGCCAGGGCTTTCGGAACCTCCAGCACCTCATAGCAGTGATGAGGGAGAAGAGGCTTCTCCTCTTCTGAATGCAAGAGCACGCAGAGCTGCTAAGAGGCAGGAATGGTTACTCCAGAGGAGGTCTCCTCAGGAGTAAGACTTGGGGCTAATTGGCCACTCCCCTAGTCTACTTAAGGACATCAGAAGCAGCTGAAAGGCTGCAGGAAACAACGTTTGGAAATCCGTCTGGTCATAGTGTGCTCCGTGTCTGAAAAACTTCTGATTTGTTTCTCTGCTTCGGCTTTGTTATCAAGGACTACCTCTAGGCATTTTGCCAACTATCTGAAGCTTCGTAAGATATCAAGACCCAATTGCTCTACTTTGCTTTAAGACTCTTTGAACTGATACCAGCTGTTAATGAAGATTAATTAGCAGCTGGTTGCTTGCAAGAAAAGACTGCTTGTAGATTGGTGTGTGCATATTCACTGCTAAGACAGTTATTAGTAGTGGTTATAAGATTAAATAAGTTCCTACAAACTAAGTATTGTGTTACGTTCTTAGCTGGGGCAGAACACTGATAGGGAGAAGAAGGAATCAGTGGAGTAGCTTGCCACTTGCACTTGTGGGTGCTCCATCATTGGAGGTTTCCAAAAATAGACTGGACAATGTTTTGACAAGGTTTCCTGCTTTGAACAGGGGGTTGGACTAGAAGATCTTTGAGGTCTCTTCCAGCCTTATCATTTTACTCAGTCAATCAGAATAGAGATGAAGGGATATTGAGGATCTTCTAGTCCAACTGCCTGCTCAAGCAGGAGACCCTATACCAGTGATGGCGAACCTTTTCGGCACCAAGTGCTGAAACTGGAACATGTGCATGCATGCGCGTGTGTGCGCCGTAACGCCAGAAACCCAAAGACCAGCATGCGCACTGGCCAGCTGGTCTTTAGGTTTCCAGCGCTCCAGCGCACGTGAAGACCAGCTGGCCGGCTCGCACATGTGCGTGCCGGAAACCAGAGGAGCCTCCTCTTTGTGGCAGTTCCTCAAATACTGGAATATTGCTATCATGTCACCTCTAGTCCTCCTTTTCTCTAAATTAGCCATACCCAAATCCTGCAACTGTTCTTCATATGTTTTACTCCAGGCCTTTAATCATCTTAGTTGTTATTCTCTGTACTTTTTTCCAAAGTATCAACACCTTTCTTTTAAAGTGGTGACCCAAAAACTGGATGCAGTATTCCAGATGTGGTCTTACTAAGGATTTATAAAGTGGTACTAATCCTTCACGTGATTTTGATTCTATCATCTAGGTAAGAAGAATCAAAAATACACATACAAACTGGGTGAAACGACACTCAATAGCAGTGATTGCGAGAGAGATCTTGGAGTCTTGGTAGACAGCCAACTAAATATGAGCCAGCAGTGTGCAGCAGCAGCCAAAAAGGCCAACGCAGTCCTGAGCTGCATAAATAGAGGGATACAATCAAGGACCAGAGAGGTACTAGTACCATTCTATAAAGCCTTGGTCAGACCACACCTAGAGTACTGCATCCAGTTTTAGTCACCACACTACAAAAAAGACATTGAAACTCTAGAGAAAGTGCAGAAGAGAGCAACCAGGATGATAAAGGGTCTGGAAAATAAAACATACAAAGAACGGTTGCAGGAACTGAGCTTGGCCAGTCTAGTGAAGAGAAGGACCAGGGGTGACATGATAGCAGTGTTCCAATACTTGAGGGGCTGCCACAGAGAGGAGGGGGTCAGGCTGTTCTCTCTGGCACCAGAAAGCCAAACAAGGAATAATGGATGGAAGCTGACCAAGGAGAGATTCAACCTGGAAGTGAGGAGAAACTTTCTGACGGTGAGAGCGATCAACCAGTGGAACAGCTTGCCAGCGGAGGTTGTGAGAGCCCCAACACTTGCGACCTTCAAGGAGAGACTGGACCGCCATCTGTCTGAAATGGTGTAGGAACTCCTGCTTGAGCAGGGGGTTAGACTAGATGACCTACAAGGTACCTTCCAACTCTAATAATAAATCTAAATCTAAAACTCTTGGTTTTTCCTGCCTAGTTGTAAAACCTTGCTTTTCTCCACATTAAATTTCATTTTATGTTCTAAGCTTGTGAAAAGTCTGCTATTGTAGACCATGCATGGAGGCTGATTAGCTACAGAGATCATAGCATTGTTCAGCTGTTTATGGTGTCTGTTTTTATTGTATGAGATTTGGCACTGGCCTGGAATCGCCTCTTGACCGCTTAGAGTCCCGTTGGTTGACGCATTCTATCCATTTTATAAAGAAATAATAAAAGAAATGGACAACTGCCAACAATCCTTTGAAAAGGATAACCTGCTCTCCAAAGAGTTCTTGTTTACTCAACTTTGCAATTGGCTTTGAACTTCGACAACAACGCAACACATCAATGGGAAAGGGTCTCATGTGTGTGCCCAGTATCTTAACTTTTGTTGTTGTTGTTGTTGTTGTTGTTTTAACTCTCTCAAAGACGCCCTTTGTTTTGAGTCCCAAATATGCTTTTCAAAAAGTTAAGTGGAATTTCTTGCTTCCCCCCCCCCCCCCTTGGAAACACTTCACTTTCCGTGCAAGAAGCTTCTTCAGTTTATTTGAAGAAGCTTCTTGGATGAGAAACAAAACAGGTTAGAACAGAAGTCAACAAACTTGGCAACTTGAAGACTTGTGGACTTCAACTCCCAGAATTCTCCAGCCATCTATGCTGGCTGGAGAATTCTGCGGGTTGAAGTCCACAAGTCTTCAAGTTGCCAAGTTTGAAGACCTCTGGTTTAGAACAGAGAACAGAGAAGAGCCGTGGAGGTGCAGTGGTTAGAATACAGTATTGCAGACTAATTCTGTCGACTGCCAGGAGTTCAATTCTGACTGGCTCAAGGTTGACTCAGCCTTCCATCCTTCCAAAGGTCTGTGAAATGAGGACCCAGATTATTGGGAGGCAATATGCTGACTCTGTAAACCTCTTAGAGAGGGCTATAAAGCACTGTGAAGCGGTATACGAATCCAAGTGCTATTGCTATAACAGAGTTGGAAGGGACCTTGGAGGTCTTCTAGTCCAACACCCTGCATAAGCAGGAGATCCTATACCATTTCAGACAAGTGGCTGTCCAGTCTCCTCTTTAAAACCTCCAGTGTTGGAGCATCCACAACTTCTGAAGGAAAACTTTTCTACTCATTAATTGTTCTCACTGTCAGAAAATTTATCCTTATTTCTAGGTTGAATCTCTCAATGATCAGTTTCCATCCATTATTCCTTGTCTGGCCTTCAGGTGCCTTGGAAAATAGCTTGACCCCCTCCTCTCTGTGGCAGCCCCTCAAATATTGGAAGACTGCTCTCATGTCTCCCCTGGTCCTTCTCTTCTCTAGACTAGCCATGTCCAGTTCCTGCAACCGTTCATCGTATGTTTTAGCCTCCAGTCCCTTAATCATCTGGGTTGCTCTTCTCTGCACTTTTTCTAGAGTCTCAACATATTTTTTATAGTGTGGTGACCAAAACTGGATGCAGTATTCCAACTGTGCGTTCCTACAAAGGCTTTGTAAAGCAGTATTAATACTCACAGGAGAAGAGCCTAATGCTGGGAACGATGGAGGGCAAAAGAAGAAGGGGACGACAGAGAATGAGGTGGCTGGATGGAGTCACTGAAGCAGTAGGCGTGAGCTTAAATGGACTCTGGGGGATGGTAGAGGACAGGAAGACCTGGAAGAACATTGTCCATAGGGTCGTGATTGGTCGGACACGACTTCACGACTAACAACAACAACAATTAATACGAAGCAACGAACAAGAAGCAATGGGTGGAAACTAAACAAGGAGAGAAGTAACTCAGAACTAAGGAGAAATTTCCTGACAGGTAGAACAATTAATCAGTGGAACAACTTGCCTCCAGAAGTTGTGACTGCTCCAATACTGGAAGTTTTAAAGAAGATGTTGGATAACCATTTGTCTGAAGTAGTGTACAGGGGTTGGACTAGAAGACCTTCAAGGTCCCTTCCAACTCTGTTGTTGTTGTTGTTGTTGTTGTTGTTGTTGTTGTTGTTGTTGTTGTTGTTGTTGTTGTTCTTCTTCT
Organism: Diadophis punctatus similis; assembly: GCA_023053685.1. Lineage (NCBI taxonomy): Eukaryota > Metazoa > Chordata > Lepidosauria > Squamata > Dipsadidae > Diadophis > Diadophis punctatus. Next base: position 717,372 of record JALIGW010000032.1, on the reverse strand, counting down.
TCTTCTTCTTCTTCTTCTTCTTCTTCTTCTTCTTCTTCTTCTTCTTCTTCTTCTTCTTATTATTATTATTATTATTATTATTATTATTATTATTATTATTTTCATCATCATCAAAAAAACAGTAATACACAGCAAACGAGATTTATATGCTGGATTTTGTATCACTATATCACAAGTCGAACACTTCCCAAGCGTCTAGGACTGTGTGATGTATTTTCGTATGATGCGCGCAGATCCAAGTACGGTGGCCTTTTGCAACTGACAGATCGTGATTTTGTCAATGTTGTTGTTGTTGTTATTATTATTATTATTATTATTATTATTATTATTATTATTATTATTATTATTATTATTATTATTATTATTATTATTATTATTATTTCATGTGATCTTGATTCTATTCCTCTATTAATGTAGCTTTTTAATTCTATTAGTGCAGAGTTTTATAAAATACAAAATGTATTCTATAATAAAAAAAATTCTTAATTCTATGAGTGCCGTGTTTTCAAGGAAAAAAAAAATCAAGAAAGCCCAGTTGCCTTTTGGAAAAGCCCTTTTGGGACAACCATGACTTGGAAAATTGGGAATCTCCACGAACACCCTTTGTTTCAAGCTTTTTTTCTTTCTGGTTTCCATGTGTTTCCATTCCAACATCCATTCCAAAACCATTCTGAGAAACTAGCACAACTCGAATGGAGATTTGGACCAGCCATCTGTGTCCGACACTTAACTCAAATACCGGCTTCCAGCTTTGCAGCTGAAGGCCATGTTCAATGAGGAGATATGCATGATACGGAAAGTTGTAACAGCTCTTCCCCCACTCCTCTCTTTAACATGAAGAATGTATCTTCTCAGTCACGCGTGGTATCATTTTTCACAAATGAATAGCTTCCTCCTCTTTATGCGCTGTGCTGTTTCTGGCGATCAAAATGAATAATGCTTGCCAGGAAATGCGATATTAAAAAGAGAAGAGAATGGCACTCGGAGAAAGAGCTGGGGGGGGGGGGGCTTTAAAACCAAAAATTGGGTCGTGCGGCTTGGTGAGGATTTCTTTTAGGAGAAGGTTCTCTGGATGCCCAGAAATCTTGGAATTAGAACAAACCGAGTTTCCAGCTAGCCTTAGATGTTTGATAAGTTCTAGATGAGGAAACGTGGCTTAGGCTGTAAATACTACTCCTGCAAAGGGGCATCGGTGTGATATTTTAGACCACCTAGGTAAAGTTGGCAAAGCTTTGATATATTGGAGAGCCCATTTGGTAGTTAGTGGTTAAGGTACCAGGCTAGAAACCAGGAGATGGTGAGTTCTAGTCCCACCTTGGGCATGAAAGCCATCTGGGTGACTTTGGGCCAATCACCAGAAGATTGTGAGTTCTAGTCCCACCTTAGGCATGAAAATTGACTGGGTGACTTTCGGCTGATCACCAGGAGACTGTGAGTTCTAGTCTGCCCACCTTAGGCACAAAAATTGACTGGGTGACTTTGGACTCATCACCAGGAGACTGTGAGTTCTAGTCCCATCTTAGGCATCAAAATTGACTGGGTGACGTTGGACCAATCCCCAGGAGACTTTGAGTTCTAGTGTCTCCTTAGGCACCCAAGCCATCTGGTTGACTTTCAGCGACTCACCAGGAGACGGTGACTTCTAGTCCCGCCTTAGGCACGAAAGCCCCAACTCGTCTTATAGTGTTGCTGTTGTGCGGGAAATAGGAGAAAGAAGGAATATTATGTATATTCACTACCTTGATTTACTCATAAAACAATAAAGGTGGGATAAAATCCTAAATAAATAAATAAATAAATAGATTAATAAGTTAATAGGTTAATAGGTTAATAGGTTAATAGGTTAATAGGTTAATTGGTTAATAATACATACATACATACATACATACATACATACATACATACATACATACATACATACATACATACGCAATTAAGTAAGTGAGTGAGTGAGTGTAAACTTGTAAAGATCTACTTGGGTCAAAGGTAACACCCAATCTGAAGCAGGATCGGTTTCATAGTATCCTGGCCATCAAGCCCACATCTCTACATTAAAGAGATCTCCCAAGATCACTATTTTCAGCACCGTGAATTAGATTTAGATTTATTTTAGATTTAGATTTATTATTAGAGTTGGAAGGGACCTTGTAGGTCATCTAGTCCAACCCCCTGCTCAAGCAGGAGTTCATACACCCTTTGAGACAGATGGCAGTCCAGTCTCCCCTTGAAGGTCGCAAGTGTTGGGGCTCTCACAACCTCTGCTGGCAAGCTGTTCCACTGGTTGATCGCTCTCACCGTCAGAAAGTTTCTCCTCACTTCCAGGTTGAATCTCTCCTTGGTCAGCTTCCATCCGTTATTCCTTGTTTGGCTTTCTGGTGCCATAGAGAACAGCCTGACCCCCTCCTCTCTGTGGCATGCCCTCAAGTATTGGAACACTGCTATCATGTCACCCTTGGTCCTTCTCTTCGCCAGACTGTCCATGCCCAGTTCCTGCAACCGATCTTTGTATGTTTTATTTTCCAGACCCTTTATCATCCTGGTTGCTCTCTTCTGCACTTTCTCTAGGGTTTCAATGTCTTTTTTGTAGTGTGGTGACCAAAACTGGATGCAGTACTCTAGGTGTGGTCTGACCAAGGCTTTATAGAGTGGTACTAGTACCTCTCTGGTCCTTGATTGTATCCCTCTATTTTTGCAGCTCAGGACTGCGTTGGCCTTTTTGGCTGCTGCTGCACACTGCTGGCTCATATTTAGTTGGCTGTCTACCAGGACTCCGAGATCCCTCTCGCAATCGCTGCTATTGAGTGTGGTTTCACCCAGTTTGTATGTGTATTTTTGATTCTTCTTGCCCATAGCTGGGCTTAATTATCTTGCCACTCACGCAGCATATTGATTGGTCTGCTTTCTCCCTGGTCTGAAGCTGTAGCAACTTAATTAAAAGTATTCTTTGAGAAGAGCATTAGACTCTTCTCCAGTGAGTCCTTCCTTCTCATTAGGTGGCCACAGTATTTGTAAATATTTGGTAAATACTCTAAGTATTCTAAATACCTATAAAGGAGAATATTTATAGCTCACGGTTGAAATGAAGGTTTCTTGGCGCTCTCTGGGCTTGCTTGTTTTCTTGCAGACGTTTCAGTACCCAAACATCAGTGCTCATTATGACCAGTGCACTGATGATGTTACCTAGTTTGGGTAATGTAACATAAAGGAAGATAAATCTATCTCAGCATCTACTGAGATAGATTTATATCTAGTAACATAATGTAAACAGGAAGATAAATCTATCTCAGCATCTACTGTTGTCCTACTATCGCAGCACCATTGAGAGTGTCCTGACATATGGCATTCTAGCATGGCATGGAAGCAGCTCTGCAGCAGACAAAAAAGCTCTACAGAGAATCATTACAACTGTCCAGAATATCATTGGGCTCCAGCTACCAGCCCTGAACGATATCTCTGCATCTTGCTGTTCTAGGAAGTTGCACAATATTCTCAGAGTCTCTTCTCATCCTGCTTACAATCTTTTTGAACTGTTGCCTTCTGGCAGAAGATACAGAACAATCAAAACTCGGACCACACGCTTTCTGAATAGTTTTTATCCTAGAGCTATAATTGCACTTAATAATGAATTGAAGGGTCACCATCAGTGAGCTGTTGGATAGTATTACTTGGTCTGTTGTATGGATGCTTGAGTGGTTCAGGGTGGGGAATTCGTGGTGGGTGGGGATTGCTATGTGTGTTGGGACTGGTCTTGAAGCGGTATGTGAATTTCTTTGTATCGGTGTACTGTGTATATATGTACAATGACAATAAATTATTATTATTATTATCATCATCACCATCATCATCATCATCATCATCATCATCATCATCATCATCATCATCATCATCATCATCATCATCATTATTATTATTATTATTATTATTATTATTATTATTATTATTATTATTATTATTATTATTATTATTATTATCATCATCATCTGCAAGAAAACAACCAAGCTCAGAGAGCACCAAGAAGTCCTCATATTCCAAATATTAAATCTTCTTCTTCTTGTGCCATATCCATCATTGGACGTTAGTGATCATGTTGGCCATCCTATTTTTATCAACAGCCGCACGAGCAAGTGCTGCTGAGTTTTGTCCAAACTGGTCCCTTAGATTTTGAAGCCATGAGGTTCTTCTTCTTCTGCCTGGACCTCGTTTGCCTTCAATCTTTCCCTGGAGGATTAAGTGAAGTATGCTGTATTTTTCTCTGTGTTGCATCACATGTCCAAAATATTAAATACTAAATATTAATTCTGAATATTCTCCTTTGTTGGGTCACTGTCATGGGGATCCACCTGTCATAAATTCAGCAGCCTTTGTTTTCCCAAGTTTTTTTTCTTGGTGGTTCACCAATTTACCTGCATTTTTCGGAGTATAACCTTAGTTTTGGGGGAGGAAAACAAGGGGAAAAAATTCTGCCTCTGCCTCCCAGCAATTTGCCTCCCAGCAAACAGCAAACAGTACAGATGATATACATTGTGTGCTGTGTATTTCTGTGCATGTGTGCCTGACCCATAGAAATAGCAAAGAATTGGAGAAATGTACATTATGGCAGTATATTAATGCCAGAAAGTTTTCTTAAATGTAGTCACACTAAATCCTCCCAATTATTTAAATAGATCTACTCCAAACATGACTAAGTCAGGGTTTAACTCAGCTGCCTTATCTTAATACTAAACAGGACACTGTTACATTTCAGATTATACTCGTACAGATGCTGTTAAAATTGATGTGGCTTTCTTGAAGTATACATTCTCTGCTATTTAAAAGAAGATACAAAAGCACTGGGCCTCTTCAGAGCAAGCATTTATTTTAAAAAGCTTCTTCATTTTTTTAAGTTGTCTAGAACAATAAGATAGCAGCCTTTAAAAAATAAGTCTAATAATTTGAATATTCTACAGACATTTATAGTTATTGACTTACCTCCTTGCGCCCAGTTTCAGCAGTCTGATTATCACAGGAAAATAAAATTCTGCCTCTGCCTCTAGCTCCCAGCAATTTGCCTCCTTGCAGCTTTAGTTTTCACTTTCAGTTTAGCCGGCCTGCAGCCTCACTCAACTGAGAGTCGGGAAGCTGATAATCAGTTGCTTGGCTTAACAGGCTCTGTTCTGTTTGCTGCAAGGAGGTAAATTGCTGGGAGGCAGAGGCCAAAGGGTGGGGGTGGCTGGGTGGGGCTACATTCGGTGTATAAGACGCACCCATGTTTTCCAGTGGTGGGTTCCTACCAGTGCGGTCCACTCTATAGCACCGGTAGCGTTCCGCTAGTGACGTCACAGAACCGGTGCGATTGGTTGCCGGTGCCTGGGCACCGGCATTTTTTTAAAAAAAATAATAATTTTTTTTATATTTTCTTCTGCGCATGCCCAGAAGCCAAGCTTCCGGCACTGCGCATGCGCTGCCTTCCTACCCCACAGTGAGTCCAAGGAGGGGAGGATGGCTGAGGGAGCGCGTGAGATGCTGAAAGAATGGGCGGCAGGAGCTATCTCCATTCCCCTCCCTTCAGCAGTCCAAGAAGCCACGAACGAGGGGTGATGATCCTAGGCATTTTCACATGTTTGAGGCTTCTCGAGCTGCTGAGGGGAGGGGAAATGGGCGGCAGTAGCTATCTCCATTCCCCTCCCTTCAGCAGTCCAAGAAGCCACGAACGAGGGGTGATGATCCTAGGCATTTTCACATGTTTGAGGCTTCTCGAGCTGCTGAGGGGAGGGGAAATGGGCGGCAGGACCTATCTCAGTTCCGCTCCCTTCAGCAGTCCGAGAAGCCATGAATACGCGGTGATGATGCCAGGCATTTTTGCATGTTCAAGGCTTCTCGAGCTGCTGAGGGGAGGGAGAATGGGCAGCAGGAGCCTAGGATCATTGAATGGGGAGAAGCATTCAGGCTGGACGGAGCCTCCTAGAAGAACCGCTGTCGCGGTCTTGCTGCTCCTGCTGCAGGGGGCTGCATTGCGGGTGGGCAATCCCCCCCACTTCTCCGGCCGCTGCCAAGGTCCCGAGGCCCACGCCCACCCAGTCACATGGCTCACAAGCCACACCCACAAAATAAGCCACGCCCACAGAGTGGTGGTAAAAAAATTAGGAACCCGCTCCTGATGTTTTCACTCTCTTTTTTGGGGGTAAAAAGGTGCGTCTTATACTCTGAAAAATACGGTACTTAAAACACCTCAGAGGTAAATAACTTTGCAATTTCCTCAATGTCTCATCCATTGCAAGACTTTCCTCGGAGTTTCATCTTCACCCACTGCTCTTTTCTTGCTGTCCCAACTCTTAGAGAATGCCTTTTCGTTCACTGTCCAGAATATCTCTTTTTCTAATATTTATTGCCTCTCTTTTAATGTTCCTTAAATTTGATGCCTTCTCTTTGGTCCATTTCAGCAGTCTATTACTCTCGGAATGAAGAATTTTCTCCTAAAACTCCCTGAGTGCCTGCCCTTTATTGGATGACAGCTGGAGCCCTTTTTCTTTTCAGGATATATTATGTCATTCAACCTTTGGCAGGACATGTCTCTTCAACCAACTCTATTTTTATTTTTCTGTTACCAGGAAGAAGAAAGGCCAGCATTTTTATCTGTGATTTCCTGACACAATCGCTCGTAAGAAATGAAATGTGCCATCTCTTTACTTCTGATATTGCTTGGTCTGTTTGATCTAACAATGGAACTGTATGTATAGTTACTCTGATTGATTATTGGGTACTATCACGTTGCTGTCAACTCTTAGCGACCGTGTAGATTTTCTCCAATGGTCTATCCCCAGCCTGGTCTTCCAGTGGTACAGCCATCGCAGAATGACAGAATAACAAGAGAATAACAGAACAACAACAAAATAACAGAAGAACAGAAGAACAGAATAAAAACAGAACAATAGAATAACAGAATAACAGATTAACAAGTCGGAAGGGACCTTGGAGGTCTTCTAGTCCAACCCCTTGCTCAAGTAGGAAACCCTATACCATGTCAACCTTGAACTCCCATCAGGGTTGAACTCCAGACTGTGGACTCAGTTAGTCTGCAACACTGCATTCTAACCACTGCACTACATGGCGAAGGGAGGGAGGGAGGGAGGGAGGGAGGGAGGGAGGAAGGGAGGGAGGAAGGAAGGGAGGGAGGGAGGGAGGGAGGAAGGAAGGAAAGGAAAGGAAAGGAAAGGAAAGGAAAGGAAAGGATAGGAAAGGAAAGGAAAGGAAAGGAAAGGAAAGGAAAGGAAAGGAAAGGAAAGGAAAGGAAAGGAAAGTGTAGGAAGTTAGCACTCATTCCTCTCCTAGAAAAATGAAATATCATAGGAAATATTAAAAAGGCAGAATATTATATAGAATATCCCTAGAGAAATTGAGAAACATGCTGTTAGAAAGGAAACAGACTCACTCTTAGTAGCCCCCACCTTTGTCAATGTGCTAGCAAGGAATAGCCCAGTTCACTTATCCCCCCCCCCTTGTTAATAGCCAGGAGCAGTCTTCTACATAACAAAGAGTTATCTCCTTCAGACAGAGCCATATTAGGAATTGCCCAGAGCCCTTTCATTCAGCCAAGCCTGGGACAGACAAAAGCCTATAGATTTGCCACTGCATGGCCCCCTGGGAGCTTGACCACCAATCGGAGTGCATTGCATACACAGGAACAGGAAACTAGGAGGTGGGGCCCAACAGAGGTCATAAAACCAGGAGACTCAGCATCTTTTCCTTTCCTTTTCTCTTCACCCACATCTGGAAGCATGTGATCCACCTTTTCTGTTCAGGAGCTCATGCCAGGTGCTCCTGCCCACCATTAAAACCTTCTTTCCAAGCAACCTCCATGAGTCCAGTGTCTTTTTGCCCACTTGGAACTGAACCCAGAAGGATATTCCTTCCAACAAAAGGAAAGGAGGGAGGGAGAGAGGGAGGAAAGGGAGGGACATGGATGAGAAGGGGGGGAGAGAAGAAACCACGTTTCTTGGTGAAGGTTGACTGTCTCTGCATGCATTAAGCCTCCGCAGACAACAGATGGTGGCCCCATAAATAAATAATAAATTGCTATCACCCTGGCCATTTTTCATCTCCAGCATCTGTTGAGAACAACATCCTTTTCTTAGTCGTTTTCTTTTGTACTGTACATTACAAGGGGGGTCTTTGGAAAGAAGAGTGGGGGAAGGATGGATGGTGCCTGTGATTCCCATAGACAAGTCCAGATGTAGCCTGCCGGAACAATAGATGATTCTTCTTCTCCCAGGTGATTGGAATGCTGTGCCAAAAAAAAGCTGAACACAGCGATCCGTCTAAATTATGCAAATCCAGAAGATTTGCCTTGAACTTGGTAGAAAGTACCCTGAAATTTACGTAGATCCTTCCATATGGTTCCCTGGATTTAAAAATGATAAGGAACTGATAGAGAATTGTTTCTTCTTCTTCTTCCTCCTCCTCCTCCTCCTCCTCTTCTTCTTCTTCTTCTTCTTCTTCTTCTTCTTCTTCTTCTTCTTCTTCTTCTTCTTCTTCTTCTTCTTCTTCTTCTTCTTCTTCTTCCTCCTCCTCCTCCTCCTCCTCCTCCTCCTCCTCTCCTTCCTCCTCCTTCTCCTCTTTCTCCTCTCCCTCCTCCTCCTCCTCTTTCTCCTTCTTCTTCCTCCTCTTCCTCCTCTTCCTCTTCTTCCTCTTCTTCCTCTTCCTCTTCTTCTTCTTCTTCTTCCTCCTCCTCCTCCTTCTCCTCTTTCTCCTCTCCCTCCTTCTCCTCCTCCTCCTCCTTTTCCTCCTCCTTCTCTTCCTCTTCTTCTTCCTCTTCTTCTCCTTCCTCCTCCTCCTCCTCCTCCTCCTCCTCCTCCTCCTCCTCTTCTTCCTTTCCTCCTCCTCTTTCTTCTCCTCCTCCTCCTTCCTTCTCTCCTCCTCCTCCTCCTCCTCCTCCTCCTCCTCCTCCTCCTCCTCCTCCTCCTCCTCCTCTCCAGCATGTAATATTCTTTCTTTTACAGAACCTCAAACGTAATTATAGAAAATATGGAGCTGAAACATGAACCATGCATCTCTCATAAATACGTTTTCTTTTTTCTCCTAAAAAAATATGTGGCATTTGAACAAATGGGTGCTCCCCAGTAGGATAACAGTCACACCACCATCAATAAATTGCCAGTAGTGTATTGCCTCATAAAACCCAAATCTGAAGTTGTGAATTATAATCATCCTAAGGGAAAATGACAAAAAAGCATGAATCATTGGCCGATCCTACTGCAGCTCACAGTGGCAAGTCAAAAAAAGATGGAAGTGGGTCCTAATTACCAAAATGAAAAGATTCCCTGCAATAAATACATCCCACCATGTCACAAGCATAGATATATTTGGGGAATGGAGAGCCTGACCAAATGATGATACACATTTTTCCCCAGTATGTTTCCAGATTTCCTCAGAAGGCTTGCCAAGTTTGCTTGGCTCAAAGTAGCTGTGAATAACATGTGCCAGGACTTGAAGGCCACCTTAAGTTCTCCAAGTGGTGGTTGAGGGCATAAGCTACACCGACTTAAGTTTGAGAGAATGGATTGGATTGGATTGGATTGGATTGGATTGGATTGGATTGGATTGGATTGGATTGGATTGGATTGGATTGGGTAGGGTAGGGTAGGGTAGGGTAGGGTAGAGTAGAGTAGAGTAGAGTAGAGTAGAGTAGAGTAGAGTAGAATAGAATAGAATAGAATAGAATAGAATAGAATAGAATAGAATAGAATAGAATAGAATAGAATAGAATAGAATAGAATAGAATAGAATAGAATAGAATAGAAAATATGGAATGGAATGGAATGGAATGGAATGGAGCCTGAACGGAACGGAACGGAACGGAACAGAGCAGAACAGAACAGAACAGAACAGAACAGAACAGAACAGAACAGAACAGAACAGAACAGAACAGAACAGAACAGAACAGAAGAATTGGAACAGACTTTAGAGGTCATCTAGTACAACCCCCTGTTTGAGCAAGATACTCTATACCATTTCAGATTAGTGACTGTCCAGTCTCTTCTTGAAAACCTCCAGTGATGAAGCACCCAGAACCTCCGAAGGCAAGCAGTTCCACTGGTTAATTGTCCTCACTGTTAGGAAGTTTCTTCTAAATTCCAGGTTGCTTATTTCTTTGATTAGTTTCCATCCATTGTTTCCATCCATCCTAGTTAATGCTTGATTAGAAGTCCACAAGGAAATTCCAGGGCCATCAAATGAACTGGGATGTTCTCAGAAGACCTCATTTCCATACGAAGAGAAACAGTTGTGAAATCCTGCTGGTTCTGTCCGGATCCCGTGTGCCAATAGCGGTGGCGGCGCATGGTTCAGTGAATCAGTAGCAGTGGCAGCGCGAGGCTCCGCCCACCCGCCTAGATGTTGTTACTTCCTGGTTAACCCTCTGCACATGCGCAAAGCCTTCTGTGCATGCGCAGAGGGTCAAAAATCGGATGTGACTACCAGGGGTGGGTTCCTCCCGGTTCAGACCAGTTCGCTCGAACCGGTAATGACCCACTGGTGACTTGACAATGACATCACCGAACTGGATCAGTCGGTGCCGGTGCATGGGCGCCGCCATCTTTTTAAAAAAAAATCCAAATTTTTTTTTACCGAATTTTTTTTTAAAAAAATTTCTTCTACGCATGCGCAGAAGCCGAGTTTCCGGCACTGTGTATGCAATCGCCATTTTGTTTTCAGCGTTTTAAAAATTATTTTTGGGGTTTTTTTGTACTGCACTTTGCGCATGTGCGCCCACAAGGCGCAGCCACACGGCGTGGGAGGAAGCGAACCGGCAGAGAGGTAAGTTGGAACCCACCACTGGTGACGACGGCGCGCAGCGTACGCACTTCCAAACTGGTAGGAAAGGCAAGTAGATTTCAGCCCTGAAGAGAAGCATCTGTGGTACCCAGGAAATTGCTACGATCTGATCTTGATTTGAAAAAGAGACTTTACCTGTAGCCTTTAACGGCCTCTTTTATTTTTTATTTTTAACTGCAATAAGCAAGAGTTATAAATAATAAAAGTTTGACGACCAATATGTCACAGCCCAGCTCGACACCGCAAATTACATCTTTTTAAAATGTTGAGAAACTATGTGCCAGGCTAATGAATCTGAAGAGGTCAGCCTGACATTTGAGGTTCAAGCCTCACTAACAGTGTGCCACCAACATAATTGCATTTATTTACGATCATTAGCATCTCCCGCCAACCAAATGGAATTCAAAATCTAAGAGGAACAAAATCTATTGACTTTCATATTGATTGATGAGGATGTATCAAAGCCTCCGATGGTTTACTCCAAGCCCTCCAGAACTTTAGCAGCTCAGTCACCACTAATGACCACTTTAGGGATCTTTCAAATGGCCAGAGATACTCTTCCCACTGATTAAGATATAGCATCTTGGGGATTTTGGGGTCAAGGTCATTTTTTGTTACTTGCATGAAAAAAAACCACCACATCCTAAAAACTCACTTGGTGGTGATGCGAATTGACTTAATCAACCATGCCAAGCAAACCTATCATTTTTATTAAAGAACAGACAGTAACTAATTCTAACTTTCTAATAATTAGTAATAAGGCTAAGGTGCTAATAAAACACAGTTGAATGCAATGGGATTGGAGCCAGGGGTGAAATCCAGCAGGTTCTGACAGGTTCTGGACAGGGGTGGGTTGCTCACTTACCTCGCTGCCTACCTCACGGAGCCATGCGCGCGCATCTCCACACTTTGGGGGCACACACGCTCGCTACGCGCATGCGCCCCCTTACTCGATTTTGCTTCTGCGCATGCGCGGAAGCAAAATCGCGCCAAAATCTCGTGAGGGGACGTGCACGCGCACGAGATTTCGGTGCATGCGCAGAAGCAAAATTTCACCGAAATCTTGCGCGCACATGCGTCCCCTCGCAAGATTTCAGCGCTATTTTGCTTCCGCGCATGCGCAGAAGCAAAATCGCCCCAAAATCACCAAAAATCACCCCCCCAAAAAATGGCAACATGCCGGGTGGACTGGCAGAGAGGGCTCTGGAGCGGTTGCGAAATCCGCCGCTCCCTACCGGAGCTGTGCACTGGGCAGCTCCGGCAGGAACCCACCTCTGGTTCTGGAGAACCAGTAGCAGAAATTTTGAGTAGTTCGGAGAACCGGCAAATACCACCTCTGGCTGGCCCCAGAGTGGGGTGGGAATGGAGATTTTGCAATATCCTTCCCCCAGGAGTGGGGAGGGAATGGGAACTTTGCAGTATCCTTCCCCTGGAGAGGGATGGGTATGGAGATTTTGCAGTATCCTTCCCCTGCCACACCCACCAAGCCACACTACGCCCACAGAACAAGTAGGGAAAAAATTGGATTTCACCACTGGATTGGACTGCTTAAGCAATGGTGCAGAGAGACATGTTAGAATGAATGCAGCAGAAAATGACAGAACAACACAGTTGGAAGGGACCTTGGAGGTCCTCTAATCCAACCCCCTGCTCAGACAGGAAACCCTGTACCAGGGGTGTCAAACTCACGCCCCGCAGCCCGGATGCATCATGCGCTGGCCATGCCCACCCTCGGTTTAGCGAAGGGGAAAAAAGTTGTGATACGTCAGGTGATGACAACGTGATTCCACAAGTTTCACACCCCTGCTCTATACCATTTCAGATAAAATGGTTGTCCAACCTCTTCTTAAAAACCTCCAGAGATGGAGCAGCCATGACTTCTGAAGGCAACCCGTTCTACTGATTAAATTGTTCTCACTGCCAGAAAATTTCTCCTTAGTTCTAGGTTGCTTTTCTCCTTGATGAGCTTCATCCATTGATTCAATCAGAATAGATCTGGAAGAGACCTTGGGAGGAGGGGTGGGATTCAGCCGGTTCGGACCGCTTTGGGCGAACCGGGTGTTAATTTTATATCTGGTTCGCTGAACCGGTAGTTGCAAGGACTGGCTGTCCCTGCCCACCCCGTTCTGCCCCTCCCAGGAGTCTCCATGTGGCCTGTATTGGATGCGAGGTAAGTGCAGGGCCCGTGGGAGGCTCTGGGAGGGCGAAACATGGGCCTACCAGAAGTACTGGGTGTCTGGAAATGAGCCTGTTTCCAGCCTCTGGAGGGCCTCCGGAGCCTGGGGGAGGCCATTTTCGCCCTCCCAGAGGCTCGAGGAAAACCTCTGGAGCCTGGGGAGGGCGAAAAACAGGCCTACCAGAAGTACCGGAAATATCAGAAGTCCAGAAACGGGCCCATTTCTGGCATCCGTAGGGCCTCTGGAGTTATTTTTGCCTTCCGGAGGCTCGAGAAAAGCCTCTGAAGTATGGGGAGAGCAAAAACGCCCCCCCTGCCATGGTGCAGGAGGCCGAATAGGCCATACCCCCATGGCCGTGCCCACCCAGCAACCGGGCAGAGAACTGGTTGCTAAATTTTTTCAATCTCACCCCTGCTTGGGAGCTGTTGTGATTCGCCAGTGGCCTGTGCAGCTCGCAACAGAGTCGGACAGCAAGGAGGCTGGGGAGGCACTTGGGCCAGGCCTGGAGTCTGGAGAAGGCTCGGCGCCAGAGGCAGGGATTCAGCCAGGACCTTCAGAACCTCCAGAGGCTGACATGAGTGAAGAAGAAGAACAGGAGCCTTCTAGTCCAACCCGCTATTGAAGCAGGAGACTCTATACCAGAGCTGTCAAATTCCTGGCCCGCGGGCCAGTTGCATCATGTCCCGGCCATGCCCACGCCCGGTTTACTGAAGGGGAAAAGTTCTGATACGTCACATGACGCCGCCGTGACGACACGAGTTTGACACCCCTGCCCTATACCATTTCAGATAGGTGGCTGTCCAGTCATTTCTTAAAAATTTCCAGTGATGAAACAGTTACAACATCTGGAGGCAAACTGTTCCACTGGTTAATTGTCCTCACTGTTAGGAAATGTCTCCTTAATTCTAGGCTGCTTCTCTCCTTGATTAGTTTCCATTTGTGGCTTCTTATCCTGCCTTCAGATGCTTTGGAGAATAGCTTGACCCCCTCTGCTTTTTGGCAGCCCCATAAATATTGGAACACTACTATAATCTCATCCCTAGTAATGACCGGTGGAAAAAAATAAAGACGTGGCAGTAACTGGAAACAGCAGAATAGAGAAAAGAGCAACTGGAGAAGACAACAAATACAAAGACCTGCAAATAGAAATAGAACAACTGTGGCAAAAGGAAGCAAAAGTAGCACCAATAGTCCTAGACACCTTGGGTGCAATCCCAAAACAACTGGAGCACCACTTGAACACCATCGGCATTGACAAATCCACTACCAGTCAATTGCAAAAGGCAGCCTTATTAGAAACAGCTTACATCTTGTGATGGTACCTCTAACACCATCAAACATCCATATCTGCCTATCTCAGGTCCTTGGGAAGGACTTTTCATACCTAAGGCAGAACTAGAACTCACCATCTCATGATGATTGGCCCAAAGTCATCCAGCTGATTTATTTATTTATTTATTTATTTATTTGGTATTCTTATATGCCGCCCAACTCCCGAAGGACTCAGGGCGGCGTACAACAGAGAAAAATACAAGAATAAACCAATAATAAATATTAATTAAAAGCACTATAAAATTTAAAAACACCGTATAAAAAAAGACATCAGCAACCATTCAACAACCATACTCGGGGGTGAGCTCGGGTGGATTAAGCTCTACCCCCAGCCTGCAGGAAAAGCCATGTCTTAACGGCTTTTCGGAAGGCCAGCAGAGTGGGGATAGTTCGGGTGTCTGGGGGAAGTTGGTTCCATAGCGCGGGGCCAGCCACAGAGAAGGCTCTCCCCCTAGGGCCCGCCAGCCGGCATTGCTTGGCCGACGGGACCTGGAGGAGGCCAACTCTGTGGGCCCTAACCGGTCGGAGGGAAGTATGAGGCAGAATGCGGTCCCGAAGATAGCCTGGTCCTAAGCCATGAAGGGCTTTTTGATTTTTATGCCTAAGGTGGAACTAGAACTCATAATGTTCTGGTAAGAGCCGAGGTGGTACAGCAGTTAGAGTGCAGTACTGCAGGCTACTTTAGCTGACTTTGATCAGCAGTTCAGCTGTTCAAATCTCACCGGCTCAGGGTTAACTCAGCCTTCCATCCTTCCGAGGTAGGTAAAATGAGGACCCAGATTGTTGGGGGCAATATAAAAATACATAGCTTACTGGTGTAAACCGCTTAGAGAGTGCTTGCATTGTGAGAAGGTATATAAGTCTCACTAATAAATAAAATAAATAAATTTGGCGAAAGGCACCCAGTTGCCTTTCATGCCTAAGGCAGGACTAGAACTCACAGTATCCTGGCGATTGGCCCAAAATCACACACCCAGCTTTCATGTTTAAGGTAGGACTAGATCTCACAGTCTCCCAGTTTCTAGCTTGGTACCTCCACCACAAGACCCAACGGACTCTCAATGCCACAAAATCAAGATAGCAAGTCTCTTATAGGAGTATGATGGCAACTCATAAAATTAAGCAATGCTCATTCTCTCGCTGTCGTGAGTTTTATCTGTTTATTTTACCTATTCGTTTTATTTATTTTTTGACTCTTTTTAGATTGTTATGGAGTGTTTAATGGTTGTTGTATCACAGGAGCCGAGGTGGCGCAGTGGTTAAATGCAGCTACTGCAGGCTACTCCAGCTGACTGCTAGTTCAGCAGTTCAGCTGTTCAAATCTCACTGGCTCAAGGTTGACTCAGCCTTCCATCCTTCCGAGGTTGGTAAAATGAGGACCCAGATTGTTGGGGGCAATATGCTGACTGTAAACCGCTTAGAGAGGGCTGTAAAGCACTATGAAGCGGAATAGAAGTCTAAGTGCTAAGGCTACTTAGAGTTAACCTTGGTGAGATAAGCAGCTATATATACTGCTAAATAAATAACTTGTTAAAACATCCTTTGCTTTCTTGTAGGATTTTTTTTAAAATCCCCAGACTATAGTTTATTGTCGAGCCCCGATCCAGAGTTCACCATACCTGGGGTGGGGGATGTATGCAGACAATGGGGCAGCACAAAGCGGAGAGAGCGATAGGAGCGGCGGGCGAGACTGCAGCTACGGTGGCGAGACTTCCATTGCTGTGCCAAACAGCCGCATGCCAGCTGATCGTTCTCCCGAACGGGCCTCCGGTCAGGAGGGAATGCTGCTGCTGCCGGATGTGTGAGGAGGCCAAAACCGCTGGCAACCGGATGTTGGTTGACGGGCGGGTGTGTCCGGATGGCTGGATGGCATGGTCCCTGGACTATAAAGTACTGACTTTGCAAGGGACTTTGTTTTCCCATTCATTGTGTACCAAGGCTCCGGCCTGCTTTTGAGGATTAAAGTTTGGTTTGCTGAATTTCTGGGTTTCCCGAGCGTGTTTGCTTTAGTCCTACCCAGGTCCAGCCTTGGACCTTTGAGATTTATAGTCGTGAAATTTTGTGGTGGTTCCCATCCTTATTCTAACCAGCTCTGAGCCTGTTTAGCTTTTTTCAGGCTCAACAAAGGTTAGCATTGACCTGCTGTGCAAATCAGGGAAGGAAGAATGATTGAATACATGGAAAGTAATTACGTTCACCATATTTCATTCAATTTACACACACATTTAAATTAAGTTAAATCTAATCGGGCTTTTGTCCTGGCGACGTAATTTTCCTCTGCATTCACAGAGGCTCCGTTCAGATGCTAATCCTGGTCCATTCTTGGAAGAAGAAAAATAAAAAGGATTAAATTCTTGTACGACAAGAAACTCACAATCTTTCCGTATGAAAAATCAAAAGGTTGCAATAGCGTTAAGGATCTAAGGTTTTTTAATATATATATTTAATACCAGCTTTCGCTGGCACATCGTCTGCCTTTTCTAGTTATAAAAAGAATAATGGAACAGCCTTCGTTTTATGACGGCTGTTTAAATGACTTGAATTAGAAGTGCGGGCGAGAGAGAAATATATAACTTTCTAGAAAGGGAAAAAAAAGTGTTCGGAATTTTAAAAGGATTCATACATATTTGCAGAGTTTTTTTCCTGCCTTCCACATTTTCATATATCAAGGATTCTACACAGTTCTCTTGCTGGCCAAATAAGAGCCTTATGTGAGCAGAATATAAAATCAAAGGAATGTATCCGTTACCATTTTTTAAAGTCTGTTTATTAGATTTTTATCCCACCTTTGTTAGATAGATTAACAGAGTGGGAAGGGACCTTGTAGGTCATCTAGTCCAACCCCCCCTCCCAAGCAGGAGACCCTACCTCATTTCTGACAAATGGCAGTCCAATCTCTTCTTGGAAGCTTCCAGTGATGAAGCTCCCACGACTTCCGAAGGCAACTTCTGTTCAATGGGTAGATTGTTCTCACTGTCAGAAAATTTCTCCTTATTTCTAGGTCAGTGGTGGCGAACCTATGGCACGTGTGCCAGAGGCAGCATGCAGAGCCCACTCTGTCGGCACACATGCCGTCACCTCAGCTCTATTTTGGGTCTCTCCTGCATGTGCACCTCCCGCCAACCAGTTGGTCTTTGGGTCTCTGCCACATATGCACAGGTCATGCGTGGGGCACTCTGTGCCTAAAAGGTTCACCATCACTGTTCTAGGTTGAATCTCTCCTTGATCAGTTTCCATCCATTATTCCTTGTTTGGCCTTCAGGTGCCTTGGAAAATAGCTTGACTCCTTCCTCTCTGTGGCAGCCTCTCAAATATTGGAAGACTGCTATCATGTCTCCCCTGGTCCTTCTCTTCGCTAGACTAGCCATGCCCGGTTCCTGCAACTGTTCATCGTATGTTTTAGCCTCTAGTCCCCTTGGTTGCTCTTCTCTGCACTCTTTCTAGAGTCTCTTTTTTATAGTGTGGTGACCAAAACTGGATGCAGTACTCTAGGTGTGGTCTTACTAAGGTTTTGTAGAGTGGTATTAGTACCTCACTTGATCTTGATTGTATCCCTCTGTTAATGCAATTTATGATTGCATCGGCTTTCCTCTAGGTCCTCTAATCCAACCTCCTGCTCAAGCAGGAAACCCTACACCACTTCAGACAAATGGTTATCCAACATCTTCTTTAAAACTTCCAGTGTTGGAGCATTCACAACTTCTGGAGGCAAGTCGTTCCACTGATTAATTGTTTTAACAGTCAGGAAATTTCTCCCTATTTTTAGGTTGGTTCGCTCCTAGATTTGTTTCCATCCAGTGCTTCTTGTTCTGCCTTCAGGGGCTTTGGAGAATAGGTTGACCCTTTCTTCTTTGTGGAAGCTCCTCAAATATTGGAACATTGCTACCATGTTGTAAAATTATTTAACACCACTGACAATGCTGCTGCCCTACAAAGCGACCTTGACTCTGTGTCTGAATGGTCGCGAAATTGGCAACTCCAAATCTCATCAAATAAATACTCTGTCTTACACATTGGCAAAAAAAATCAGAACGCCAAATACAAGCTGGGCAGAAACGATCTCGTAGATCAGTGTTTCCCAACCTTGGCAACTTGAAGATGTCTGGACTTCAACTCCCAGAATTCCCCAGCCAGCTTTGCTGGCTGGGGAATTCTGAGAGTTGAAGTCCAGACATCTTCAAGTTGCCAAGGTTGGGAAACACTGTCGTAGATGATCCTCACTCTGTCAAGGACCTCATCTCAAACGATCTAAGCCCCAGAGCTCACTGTAACAGCATTGCCAAAAAGGCATTAAGAATTGTTAACCTAATCTTCAGAAGATTAGAATCTTCTCATTGTATTGCTTCAGAATCTTCTCATTGTATTGCTAACCAGGGCATACAAAACTTTTGCCAGACCAATGTTTGAATACAGCTCATCCGCCTGGAATCCACACTGTATATCGGACATTAACACATTGGAGCGCGTTCAGAGGCATTTCACGAGAAGAGTACTCCACTCCTCTACTCACAATAGAATCCCTTATGCCACCAGGCTTGAAATTCTGGGCTTGGACAATCTGGAATTGTGCCGCCTGCGGTCCGATCTAAGCATAGTACACAAAATTGTCCGCTACAACGTCTTACCTGTCAACGACTTCTTCAGCTTCAACCACAATAATACACGGGCAAACAATCGATACAAACTCAAGGTAAACCGCTCCAAACTCGATTGCAGAAAATACGACTTCAGCAACAGAGTGGTCAACGCCTGGAATGCTCTACCCGACTATGTTGTTACAGCCTCAAACCCTCACAGCTTCAACCTCAAACTGTCTACCGTGGATCTCACCCCATTCCTAAGAGGTTCGTAAAGGGGGCGTGCATAAGCGCACCAGCGTGCCTACCGTCCCTGTCTTACTGCAACCATTTATCTGTACTTACTTCCTTTGTTTATGTTTATACCTATACCTGCTATCTTATACATGTTTGACAAATAAATAAATAAATAAATAAATAAATAAATAAATAAATAAATAAATAAATAAATAAATATCACCCCAGTCTTTCTTTTCATTAGACTAGACCAGGGGTCTGCAACCCGCGACTCTGGAGCCGCATGTGGCTTTTTCATCCCTCTGCTGCGGTTCCCTGTCACTCAAAATATGTGTCACAACCACCAATGTGCGACACCCGCCGGCACGTGATTTATTAAGCTTTTTGACCCATCTTTTTTTTTCGGAGTTCAAAATGGTTTTTTTTTGCATGCAGAAATAAAAAATGTGTTTTCTCTGTAGCAGGTCATTGATTTCATAAATGTAACACACTATATTTTTTTTATACATAGCATAAAGGTAAAACATGATATATGCAGTGTTATCTTAATTTTAGATGACAAAAGGGTTTTGTGGCTCCCAGTGTTTTCTTTTAGCAATAGCACTTAGACTTATATACCGCTTCACAGTGCTTTACAGCCCTCTCTAAGTGGTTTACAGAGTTCAGCATATTGCCCCCAACAATCTGGGTCCTCATTTTACCCACCTCAGAAGGATGGAAGGCTGAGTCAACCTTGAGCCTGGTGAGATTTGAACAGCTGAACTGCTGAACTAGCAGTCACTGAAGTAGGTTGCAGTGCTGCTTTTAACCACTGTGCCACCTCGGCTCCGTTTCTGTGAGAAACGGTCCAAATGGCTCTTTGAGTGTTTACGGTTGCCGACCCCTGGACTAGACGTAACCAATTCCGTCCTTCATATATTTTGCCTCTAGCCCCCTAATCATCTTTGTTGCTCTTCTCTGCGCTCTTTCTAGAGTCTAAATATCCCTTTCCTCCCCCTTTTTTTATTTTGGCTTGGATCCCAGCAAATGTCTTCAGAGGCCCAGGAGGAATTTTTGTCTGCAAAAGGTGACTAAATCCCTTTAGGTTTTGTGATTTATCACCGTTTAATGCATTTGCTATGCACACAGTTGCCCCATTTAAGGGTTTACATTGCAATTTGCAATTGTAGGAGGGTCGGCTGCTGTTTGCTTTCATGTCTGGGTTCCATCAGTGAGAGCTATTAACGTATTTTACCAGACAGACAGGAGAGGAAAAAAAAGTCATTTTTTTGTTCTTTTACCGTGAAGAGAAAGAAGGTGTTATGCTAATACAAGAGAAGGGATTACAGAACGGAAGACTGCCCTGTAGTACAGCAGCCTTGTATCAAAGGATGCCTTTGATTCTGGGTTTAATCAGTTCATAATTATTTGCTTTTTAATGGATTTGTTGGTCAATCAATGCCATTAGCAGAATGGAACAGGAGGAAATATGTCAGGATCCAGAAAAAAGAAAAAAAATTGCTTACCCATTTGAAAGAATAAAAATTGTCACCTACTATTAGACTCAACCGGCAATTTTATTTTCATCGTTTGCATAATCCTGGACTCCTTTCGGTTCAAACATTAGCATGTGGTTAACGCATAGCTTTGTTGATAAAAAAAATGTGTCTTTGGCTATTAAAATTGTTCCACATTAATCTCTCCTTTTAGGAGGAGACAGGGTTGTGTGACGTGCTAAGTATAGGGGTAATAGATTATCCCAGCCATATAGAAGCATTGTATTAAAAAATGGGAACTGCTTATCAAAGGGATATTAATCTGGAGAAAGCATGGGTATGTGGCTCTTGGTGAGTTTGGTGGTTTTCTTAGAGACAATTTATTACCATATTAGGTAACATCAGCAGTAGGAAAGGAGGAGGAGGAGGAGGAGGATTTAGATCTTGGATTTATTATTAGAGTTGGAAGGGACCTTGTATGTCATCTAGTCCAACCCCCTGCTCAAGCAGGATTCCTACACCATTTGAGACAGATGGCAGTCCAGTCTCTCCTTGAAGGTCGCAAGTGTTGGGGCTCTCACAACCTCCGCTGGCAAGCTGTTCCACTGGTTGATCACTCTCACCGTCAGAAAGTTTCTCCTCACTTCCAGGTTGAATCTCTCCTTGGTCAGCTTCCATCCGTTATTCCTTGTTTGGCTTTCTGGTGCCATAGAGAACAGCCTGACCCCCTCCTCTCTGTGGCAGCCCCTCAAATATTGGAACACTGCTATCATGTCACCCCTGGTCCTTCTCTTCGCTAGACTGGCCAAGCTCAGTTCCTGCAACCGCTCTTCGTATGTTTTATTTTCCAGACCCTTTATCATCCTGGTTGCTCTCTTCTGCACTTTCTCTAGAGTTTCAATTTCTTTTTTGTAGTGTGGTGACCAAAACTGGATGCAGTACTCTAGGTGTGGTCTGACTAAGGCTTTATAGAGTGGTACTAGTACCTCTCTGGTCCTTGATTGTATCCCTCTATTTATGCAACTCAGGACTGTGTTGGCCTTTTTGGCTGCTGCTGCACACTGCTGGCTCATATTTAGTTGGCTGTCTACCAGGACTCCGAGATCCCTTTCGCAATCGCTGCTATTGAGTGTGGTTTCACCCAGTTTGTATGTGCATTTTTGATTCTTCTTGCCTAGGTGCAGAATTTTACTTTTCTCTGTGTTAAATTTCATTTTATTGGTTTGGGCCCAGTGTTCGAGTCTGTCGAGGTCCCTCTGGATTTTGAGTCTGTCCTCTGGGGTGTTTGCTACTCCCGCCAGCTTGGTATCATCTGCAAATTTGGTTAGTTCTCCTGCTATTCCCTCATCTAGGTCATTTATAGGAGGAGGAGGAGGAGGAGGAGGAGGAGGAGGAGGAGGAGGAGGAGGAGGAGGAGGAGGAGGAGGAGGAGGAGGAGGAGGAGGAGGAGGAGAAGGGGAAGGGGAAGGGGAAGGGGAAGGGGAAGGGGAACTGTGGGGTCCTTTGTGCTCTCTTAGCTTGGTAGTTTTCTTCAGACGTTTTATTAACGTCATTGCCACATCATCAGTAGCAATGCCAACAAGAAGATATATTTTCTCAATTGGTGTAGCATTGAGACCTGCTGTCACTAAGCATACGGCTTCATTGATGGCGATATCAAACTTGTTTGATGTGTGCAGATGCGTACAACACAACGATCACAATACCTTTATCTTTTCCTCCTGCATTGCATCTGATTTATGCACTATTTTTCCTTGCTCCTTATTTTCATCTGGTGCGGAATTCTGCAAAATCCTTTAGATCTAAATAAAAATAAAAATAGCAAAGTATTTATCAACTCTTTGTAATAAATAGACAAAGCCGAAGGGAGACGCAGTGATTAAAGAAACAAACGCAAAAACAGATTCTTCCATCTCATAGTAAAATAATGATAAACAACAACAACAACAACAACACTTACATATACACACAGAGAGACACACAAAAGCTGCAAACAATGGAACAAAAAACTTCTGAACCAGTTATTAAAACATATTACGCCTTCTGACAAACAAGAAACAATGATAGTCATAATGAAAACAAATCCAATTAAACCACCATGGCATTGCTCTATTGTCATAGCAACCCTGGCATAAAAATATATGTCAAAAAACTTGCCAGGAACGTGTCAGTCTATAAGCAGCCAAAATCCCAAGGTAATCATTCAGAAGTTCAAAAGAAGCTAATAAAAGAAGCCCGCGGGGTATCCAGTAATGGCTGTGTTGTTCTGAGGAAAAATAGAAGGCCCTGGAATCAAAGCTTTGAGTGGAAGAAGGGAAATTTAGTTAGAAGGAATGGGGATCAGAGAAACCAAAAGATAGCAGGGCCTTGGTTTGGTTAACTTTTTCCAATATTATATTGGTGATTCTCTTTCTTTCTTTCTTTCTTTCTTTCTTTCTTTCTTTCTTTCTTTCTTTCTTTCTTTCTTTCTTTCTTTCTTTCTTTCTTTCTTTCTTTCTTTCTTTCTTTCTTTCTTTCTATTCTTCCTTCCTTCCTTCCCTCTCTCCCTCTCTCCCTCCCTCTCTCCTTTCTCTTTCTTTCTTTCTTTCTTTCTTTCTTTCTTTCTTTCTTTCTTTCTTTCTTTCTTTCTTTTCCTTCCTTCCTTCCCTCTCTCTCTCCCTCCCTCCCACCATCTCTTCCCTTCCCTTCTCTCCCCTCCCCTCCCCTTTCATATATCATCCCATATATATTATATACACACATACATGTATGTATGTCTAATTATATGAAATACATATATGTATATGTGTATAGATAGATGATAGATAGATGATAGATAGATAGATAGATAGATAGATAGATAGACAGACAGACAGACAGACAGACAGACAGACAGACAGACAGACAGACAGACAGACAGACAGATAGATAGATAGATGATAGGTGGGTAGGTGGGTGGGTGGGTGAGTGGGTGGGTGGATGAATGGATGGAGAGATAGAGATAGTTAGATAGATAGATAGATAGATAGATAGATAGATAGATAGATAGATAGATAGATAGATAGATAGATAGATAGATAGACAGACAGACAGACAGACAGACAGACAGACAGACAGACAGACAGACAGACAGACAGACAGACACATATGCCTGTGTGTGTCTGTGTATGTATCTATCTATGCATACACACATATCATATATATTTGGGAAGTAGGCATGTCTGAAATTGAAAAAAGGGAGGAATTGGGAAAAAATGAATAATTTATGCACCATATCTGCTTGAAAGCAAAGGCAACAAAAATCCGTAGAGAAATTAAGCTAGTCTTGGAAATGTAATGTTGAACGGATGCCAAAGTGTTCAGGTAAAACGGCTTTGATCCCCGTTCCTGTATCTGTTTCGTGATATTAGCTAAGGCTTTCATGAAGTGGGGAGGAGGAACAGTCAAGCAATTAGCAACCCATATTCCTTTTTTAAAAAAAGTTCTACCTTATTGAATAGTTTATTGACTAATTTTGTGATAGAGGAAACATAAGGAGGCTTTGCAAGCAATTTGGAAATGATTTGTCCCATTACTTCCATTGATGGGGTTATAAACGGGCTTGCCAGAAATGGTGAACTCTAAAAGTTCTCTGGTTATAATTTTTTTAATTCCAGCATGATATTACTTTAACTCCAAAGGAAGCATTATCTGAGCTTAATATTCCGGGTTTATATAAAATCCTTCTCCTCCTTCACCAACACAACCACCTCCTGCTTCCTATGAGATGTTTTTTTTCATATTTCCCACAACTGGAGATGGGAATTCTGTGGGTGTGAAATTTCATTTTAATCAATATGTGGTAGTGAATTTACTCAT
Organism: Diadophis punctatus similis; assembly: GCA_023053685.1. Classification (NCBI taxonomy): domain Eukaryota; kingdom Metazoa; phylum Chordata; class Lepidosauria; order Squamata; family Dipsadidae; genus Diadophis; species Diadophis punctatus. Next base: position 692,928 of record JALIGW010000032.1, on the reverse strand, counting down.
AACTAACATAGAAAACTTCTCTATAGACAGATCAATGTTCAACCAGTCAAGGATTTTCAAAAGAAAATGCTATATCTACAGTTTCATCTATAGCTGTAATGGCGAACCTATGGCATGCAGTGTGGGCATGTGAGCTGTTGCCCTAGTTCAGTTCCACCATGCATGCGCGCGCACCTCCCACCGGCCAGCTGGTCTTTGGGTCTCTGCCGCTGATGCACAGGGGGTGGGGCGTGTGAGGGGTGTGCGTGTGTATGTGGGTGGGTGGGGCGCGGGGGTGGGGGCCGTGCTTGCATGCAGGGGCGTGTGTCACATGCAGGGGGCCACGCACACGGGTCCATGTGCGCATGTGCAGGGGGTAGGACGCGTGGGGGGGGGCACATCAGTGGTGGGTTCCTACCAGTGCGGTCCACTCTATAGCACCTATAGTAGCGGCCTGCTGGTGACGTCACAGTACCAGTGCGGTCGGTTGCCGGTGCCTGGGTGCTGCCATTTTTTTTAAAAAAATTAATATTTTTTAAAAATTTTCTTCTGCGCATGCCCAGAAGCCGAGTTTCTGGCACTGCTCATATGCTGCCTTCCCACCCCACAGTGAGTCCAAGCAGGTGAGGATGGCTGAGGGAGCGCATGAGATGCTGAAAGAACGGGCGGCAGGAGCTATCTCCATTCCTCTCCCTTCAGCAGTCCGAGAAGCCAGAACGTGCGGTGATGATCCCAGGCATTTTCGCACATTCGAGGCTTCTCGAGCTGCTGAGGGGAGGGGGAACGGGCGGCAGGACCTATCTCAGTTCCTCTCCCTTCAGCAGTCTGAGAAGCCACGCCCACCCGGTCACATGGCTGGCAAGCCACACCCACAAAATAAGCCACACCCACAGAGTGGTAGTAAAAATATTAGGAACCCGTCTCTGGGACACATGCACATGAGTGGGGAGTGGGGCACATGCATGGAGGCTGTGCGCACATTGCATTTTGGAGGTTTGGGGGCAGGCACGCATTTGCGCATGCGCATGCATGATTTGAGCACTTGGTCTGGAAAAGGTTAGCCATCACTGATCTATAGGCTAAATGATATTTGGATTAATGCCAGTAACTGCGAGAGGTATGTTGGAATCCTAATGGACCATCAGTTAAATATGAGCCAGCAGTGTGCGGCAGCAGCCCAAAAAAGCCAATGCAATCCTAGGCTACATTAGAGTGGTGCGATGGTCTAGCGGTGGAGCTCTCGCCTCACAATCAGGAGGCTGTGAGTTCGATCCTAGGTAGAGGCAGGGCATTCTCTCTGGGCACACTGAGAATGCATCTGCTGAAAAAAAAACCTCTGCATTGGCGACAGGAAGGGCATCCAGCCAGTAAGCACTCAGCTCCATTCAGTTGCCCAGACTCCACCCCACGAGGGATTATGGGTCGTTAAAAGAGGAGGAGGGTGAAGAATCCTAGGCTGCAATAATAGAGGGATAGAATCAAGATCACGTGAAGTGTTAGTACCACTTTACAAAGCCTTAGTAAGACCACACTTGGAATACTGGATCCAGTTCTGGTCACCACAATATAAAAGGGATGTTGAGACTCTCGAAAGAGTGCAGAGAAGAGCGATAAAGATGATTAGGGCCCTGGAGGCTAAAACATATGAAGAATGGTTGCAGGAATTGTGTATGTCTAGTTTAATGAAAAGAAGGACTAGAGGAGACATGATAGCAGTGTTCCAATATCTCAGGGGCCGCCACAAACAAGAGGGAGTCAACCTATTCTCCAAAGCACCCGAAGGCAGGACAAGAAGCAATGGGTATAAACTAATCAAGGAGAGAAGCAACTTAGAACTAAGGAGAAATTTCCTGACAGTGAGAACAATTAGTCAGTGGAACAGCTTGCCTCCAGAAGTTGTGGGTGCTCCGTCACTGGAAGTTTTTAAGAAGAGATTGGATAACCATTTGTCTGAAGTGGTGTAGGGTTTCCTGCTTGAGCAAGGGGTTGGACTAGAAGACCTCCAAGATCCTTTCCAACTCTGTTATTCTGTAAGTCAAAGACTACCCGTACCATGATTGAATTTATACTTCCTTTTTGCCGATGGCCTGTTTGAGGTCTCCAGGTGTTTCACAGAAGGATACAGTGAAACTTCCAATGGTGGTTTAAAACAAAAACAAAAACCAGGACACACTCAGCACTCGGCAGAAGATACAAACTGCTTATCAAGTCACAAGAATTCCCTCCTCTCCCAAGGACCTAGAGCCCTTTTTCAAATATCTGCTTTTGTAATTGTGTATGTCTAGTTTAATGAAGAGAAGGACTAGGGGAGACATGATAGCAGTGTTCTCATATTTGAGGGGCTCCTACAAACACAAGAGTGTCAAACTATTTTCCAAAGCACCAAAAGGCAAGATGAGAAACAATGGATGGAAACCAACCAAGGAGTGGAGCAACCTAAAACTAAGGAGAAATTTCCTGACAGTGAGAACAATTAATCAATGGAACAGTGTGTCTTCAAAAGTTATGGGTGCCATCATTGGAGGCTTTCATAGAGACTGGACAATCATTTGCTTGAAATGGCTTAGAGTCTCCTGCTCGAGCAGGGGGTTGGACTAGAAGACCTCTATGACAATTTTCATCTCCAGAAAGAATAGACTAATTTAGGCATTGTTGTTGGAGAACATCAAATTAGAAAGCATTGCCAAGAAAGATCTTCTGCACACCATTTGCTTATCCAATCCCTTTTAACTAATATTTCTGGTCATTGGATTCCCTACCAGAAACAATGAGCTCAGATACTTAATTATGGTTTTATCTCCTACACAATTATGATATCATTTTCATAATTTGAAGCTAGATGATTTTCTAAATCATTGAGCTCCAGATAGTACTACTGTATGAGCCAAGGAGTTGAACAGTGCAAAAATCGAGTCTACAATGTAAGTGCAAAGAAGACTGAACAAATGACAACAGGTAGAACAACCAACCTGTCAGGTGAAAGAAATCAGTAACCAGGGTAGAGTTCAAAAGTACTACAAGTTTATTTTATGTCATCTGTATGCAAGAATCTGACTGATGATTGATTGAGGAGAAACTTCCTAACAGAGAGGACAAATAACCAGTGGAACAGCTTTCCTGCAGACATTGTGGGTGCTTCACCACTGGAGGTTTTTGAGAAGAGACTGGACAGTCACTTGTCTGAAATTGTATAGGGTCTCCTGCTTGAGCAGGGTGTGGGGCTAGAAGACCTCCAAGACAAAGCACATTCAAACAAGACAATAAAAAAAGCTAAAGAGGAAGCAAAAAGACTGGAACACATCCTTTTCAGCAGCCAACACCCAGATAAGCAGAGTTTAATACCAGACAAACAATCAAGCAGGAGACAATACCCTAATCAAGGAACTACCACCCTCAATACTGACAAGAAAAGCTGTTGTATAGAAACAGGGAGCAAACAGGGAGACAATGGTTCCCAGTTCAGAAATGAAACTTCTGCCAGCGAGCAGTCAAATTCGCAGAGCATATCACAGACAAGTAGGTTGGAACTAACCAGGGGTGAAATGCTACCAGTTCCCACTGGTTCCTAAGAACTGGAAGCAGCAGTGGTGGGTAGTACAGAGAACCGGTAGCAGCACAGCGTGAGGCTCCGCCCACCCGCCCAGTCTCTGCTTTCCACCATCC
>JALIGW010000032.1:681786-686786 GCA_023053685.1 Diadophis punctatus similis | reverse complement strand
ACCAGTACCAAAATAATTTACAACCCACCACAGATTTGCTTGTTTTTAATATAGTAAAAAGTTTGGAAATAATAATAATAATAATAATAATAATAATAATAATAATAATAATAATAATAATAATAATAATAATAATAATAATAATAATAATAATAATAATAATAATAATAATAATAATAAACAAAGTTGAAAGGGACCTTGGAGGTCTTCTAGTCTAACCCCCCTGCTTAGGCAGGAAACCCTACACCACTTCAGACAAATAATAAATCTAATAAATCTAAAATGGTTATCCAACGTCCTCTTAAAAACTTCCAGTGTTGGAGCATTCACAACTTCTGGAGCCAAGTTGTTCCACTGATTAATTGTTCTAACTGTCAGGAAATTTCTCCTTAGTTCTAGGTTGCTTCTCTCCTTGATTAGTTCCATCCATTGCTTCTCGTTCTACCCTCAGGTGCTTTGGAGAATAGTTTGACTCCCTCTTCTTTGTGGCAGCTCCTGAGATATTGGAACACTGTTATCATGTCTCCCCTGATCCTTCTTTTCATTAAGCTAAACATACCCAGTTCCTGCAACCGTTCTTCATATGTTTTAGCCTCCAGTCCCCCAATCCTCTTTGTTGCTCTTCTCTGCACTCTTTCTAGAGTCTCAACCAGGACATCTGGCTGGAGATTTTCCCCATCCCTGATAAAACCAATGAGCTTCCAGGACACATTAGAGAACCAAAGGTCGCTTGCTTCCCAGTGTGATGACATGCGGAGGTTCCTTACAAATTACTTCGTCGGCAGACTTGGCAAAAGCTTTCGTTATTTTTGCAAGGTGGCTGCAATAGCAGGGAGTCAGGAGCAGGACACATCTCTTTGCAGCACTCAATATATTTTCTTGTCAGTTAATCTTGGAAGTTGGCTAGAGTTCTTCTAAAAAGGCTGAAAACTTCATTTCCTTCCAATAAATTCTCTACTCTAATGTCGGTGAGGTGCTGGTAATTGAACACTTTCCTGTGAGTTTCTACTTTGGCCTGCAAAGTGATTTTTTTTTTGGTTGCTTCCTATAGCTTGAAAGGGAAGGGATAGATCTTTGAAATTTGGGGGGGCAGGAAGTCAAGAGATTATCTACAGGTAGTCCTCGACTTACAACTGTTCATTTAGTGACCATTCAAAGTAACAATGGCACTGAAAAAAAGTGACTTAGGACCGTTTTTCACACTTACGACTATTGTACCATCCCCACGGTCAAGTGTTCAATGGTCAGACCTTTGGCAACCGACTCATATTTATGACGATTGCACTGTCCCGGGGCCAGGTGATCCCCTTTAGCGACTCCTGGCAAGCGAAGCCGATGGGGAAGCCAGATTCACTTAACAACCCTGTGATTCGCTTAACAACTGCAGTGATTCACTTAACAATGGTGCCGAGAAAGGTCACATGACCCAAAGGACACTTCAGCCGTCATAAATATGAGTCCATTGCGAAGCGTCCAAATTTTGGTCACGTGACCATGGGGATGCGGCAACGGTCGTAAATGTGAAAAACGGACATAAGTCACTTTTTTCTGTGCCATTGTAACATAGCAATAGCAATAGCAATAGCACTTAGACTTATATACCGCTTCATAGTGCTTTACAGCCCTCTCTAAGCGGTTTACAGAGTTCAGCATATTGCCCCCAACAATCTGGGTCCTCATTTTACCCACCTCAGAAGGATGGAAGGCTGAGTCAACCTTGAACCTGGTGAGATTTGAACAGCTGAACTGCTGAACTAGTTGTCAGCTGAAGTAGCCTGCAGTGCTGCATTTAACCACTGCGCCACCCTGGCTCTTCAAGTGACCATCGAGTGGTCACTAAATTAACTGTTATAAGTCAAGGACTACCGTTTAATCTTAGATTTCCAAGTAGTTAAATTCTGTTTTGGTTATTTATTCTCACCCATCCGTTCATGTCACTTGGCTTTTTCCCCCTTAATTAAAAATATTGCATACATTTTCTCTAATCTCATTTCCTCCTTCTTTACCACCTCTGGTAGTCAATATCAGACAATAATCAAATTATAATTCCTACTTTCCTATGTTCTTACAACTGCCTAGGGTCCATGAGGCATGAGATACTGGATAAATTGCCAATAAATAAATAAATCACATTAAGTTAGAATAGAATAGAGATGGAAGGGACCTTGGAGGTCTTCTAGTCCAGCCCCCTGCTCAAGCAGGACAACCTATACAATTCCAGGCAAGTGACTGTCCATTCTCTTCTTAAAAACCTCCAGTGATGGAGCACTCACAACTTCTGAAGGCAAAGCTGTTCCACTAGTTAATTGTCCTGACTGTTAAGAGGTTTCTCCTTAATTCCAGGTTGCTTCTCTCCTTGATTAATGTCCATCCATTGTTTCTTGTCCTGCCTTCGGTTTCTTTGGAGAATAATTTGACTCCCTCTTCTTTATGGCAGCCCCTCAAATATTGGAATACTGCTATCATGTCCACCCTAATCCTTCTTTTCTCTGGACTAGCCAAACCCAATTCCTTCAACCGTTCTTCATATGTTTTAGTCTCCAGGCCTTTGATCATCTTAGTTGCTTTTCTTTACACTTTTTGGGTATGATCAGTCTAGAGAAAAGAAGGACTAGGGGTGACAAGATAGCAGTATTTCAGTATTTGAGGGGCTGCCACAAAGAAGAGGGAGTCAAATTATTCTCCAAAGCACCAGAAGGCAGAACAAGAAACAATGGATGGAAACTCATCAAGGAGAGAAGCAACCTGGAATTAAGGAGAAACTTCCCAACAGTGAGGACAATTAACCAGTGGGACAGCTTGCCTTCAGAAGTTGTGGGTGCTCCATCACTGGAGGTTTTTAAAGAAAAGACTGGACAGCCACCTGTCTGAAACGGTATAGGGTCTCCTGCTTGAGCAGGGGGTTGGACTAGAAGACCTCCAAGGTCCCTTCCAGCTCTAGTCTGATTGATTGATATTCAAGTGTTTTGGGATGGGAGCTGCAACAAATAAGCAGAAGACTTTCCCTAGTGATGTTCCTGGAGAGGAAGCAGTTGAGCTGAACTAGGAAACCACCTGGACAGAATTTTCAGTAAGGCTTTGGAAGAATTTTCAGCTCTTTTACCAGATAATTCACTGGGGGATGGTTCTGCTTCTTGGCCTGTCTGTCACTCTATCCTGCCCAGCATACAGTAGATTTCCCCAAGGAAAATCCCTGTAGCTTACTGTGTTCACTCATTTCACAGCCCTTCAAATTCTGAATCTTCTGGAGATCAGCCAAGCCTTGGACAACCAGATTTTAGACGATACAAGATTGCACATCTTTAGATCCTCATTATTAAGATGTGATCACCAGGCAGAACAGCTACTAGCCAGTTAAGCTGCACCTAGTTTTCTTGGCCATTCTATATATTTTCCTTTGGTCTTCCTATCATCTGTTCATCCATATTAACAGAGGGATACAATCTAGAACTAGGGAGGTACTAATACCACTCTATAAAGCTTAATTAGACCACAACTAGAGTACTGTATCCAGTTCTGGTCACCACACTATAAAAAAGACATTGAAGCTCTAGAGAAAGTGCAGAGGAGAGCAACCAGGATGAAACTAAAACATACGAAGAGCGGTTGCAGGAACTGGGCATGGCCAGTCTAGCGAAGAGAAGGACCAGGGGGACATGATAACAGTGTTCCAATACTTGAGGGGCTGCCACAGAGAGGAGGGGGTCAGGCTGTTCTCTATGGCACCAGAAGGCCAGACAAGGAATAATGGATGGAAACTGACCAAAGAGAGATTCAACCTGGAAATAAGGAGGAACTTTCTGACAGTGAGAGTGATCAACCAGTGGAACAGCTTGCCAGCGGAGGTCGTGAGAGTTCCAACACTTGAGACTTACAAAAGGAGATTGGACTGACACTCATCCGAAATGGTGTAGGCACTCCTGCTTGAGTGGGGGGTTGGACTAGATGACCTACAAGGTCCCTTCCAACACTAATAATAATCTAATCTAATCTAATCTAATATCATACAAATTGACAGAATGTTCTTTTCGTCTATAATTTACATTATACATTGAGTGTCTTCAGACAACTAGGCATAAACAATAACTTGAATTTGGATGGGGGGGAAAAACAGAAATATTGAAAAGAATTCCCTGGCTCTGGCAAAGTTTACATGCTCCTAGCCTGGATGCTTATGAGCCAACAGTGTGTAGCAGCAGCCAAACAAGCCAACGCAATCCTAGGTTATATTAACAGAGGGATAGAATCAAGATCACATGAAGCATTAGTACCGTATCAGGGTTCCAAGTAATACACCCATAGCAAACAGAACTCCGAGGCAAGCCATTTCCCCAAAGAACAAGTTTATTGGATATATCATATTGGCACAAGCTGGTGAAAACCGACTCTAAATGTTCCCGTGGTTTTCACCTAATTAAAAGTAAAAGTTTTTCCCTTTTTCCCAAACAATCAGTCACATGGTCCAATCAAGCTGCTGTCTGGTTGCTTGGAAACTTCACTCCTCCTCTCTTCAGCTACTTGTGGGAATGTCCTTGGTTCTCAGGGAAAACTATTTTGTTTGAGTTATAAAATCCCAGCTATCTCTATTCAACCCCTCCATATCCCTCAGTACCATTGTGGCAGCACTGAAGCCTCCAAGTCAGGCCAGCTTCAGAGTTGACATTCCGCTTTATAAATAGGTCTTAGTAAGACCAGACTTAGAATACTGCATCCAGTATTGGTCACCATATTATAAAAAAAGATGAAGAGAGTCTGGAAAGAGTGCAGAGAAGAGCAACAAGGATGATTAGTGGGCTGGAGACAAAACTAGTGGTGAGTTGCTGCCGGTTCGAACCAGTTCACCCATACTGGTGGCGGAAATTTGCCACTGCTTGCTGAACCGACAGCGATGGCCGGCTGGTCATGCCCCTGAACCGGTCCTCCGGTTGCCGCTCATTGAAAGCGGCTTGCAAAGAACCCTCTGAGGGTCATTTGTGTGACATAACGGGGGCATGCGCATG
>JALIGW010000032.1:639286-676786 GCA_023053685.1 Diadophis punctatus similis | reverse complement strand
AAATCTGGTGGAATAAGGAATTCTGTTGTGAGTAGAAGAGTGGAGGACTCTTCTTGTGAAGTATTTCTGGACTCTCTCAATTGTATTTATGTCCGATATGTAGTGCGGGTTCCAGACAGGTGAGGTGTATTCAAGGATTGGTCTGGCAAATGTTTTGTATGCTCTGGTTAGCAGAGTAATATTGCAAGAGAAGAAGCTACGCAAGATTAGGTTGACAACTCTTAGTGCCTTAGTGATCATGTTAGTTGCTCTTCTTTGTGTTTTTTTGAAAGTCTCTACATCTTTTTTATAGCATGGTGACCAAAATTGGATAATGATTTGTCTGAAATAGATATAGGATAAGTTGTCCCTCATTTCTTTGTGGCAGCCCCTCAAATACTGAAATTCTGCTATCATGTCCCCCCTAGTCCTTCTTTTCTCTAGACTGGCCAAACCCAAATCCTGCAACCGTTCTTCATATGTTTTTGTTTCCAGGCTTTTGATCATCTTAGTTGCTCTTCTTTGCTCTTTTTCCAAAGTCTTAAAGACTTTTTTGTAATGTGGTGACCAACACTGGATAAAAGTCGTACACAATTCCATTAGCCTGTTGCTAATTGCTTACACAATCCAGTGGCTAAACTAAAGAAAACATAGCATTGTCTGTTTGCAAATCCAGGCAAATTCTCCATCCCATCGTTCCATCTTAGCCATGATTACATGGTAAATGGGTTTGTGTGGATCTGTCCCTGTCTGTTCCATGCAATCAATTCCATGAAACTGATCAAGTCAATCAACTCCCATCGTCTCAATTCAACAGAAAAATTAAATCAAAATGATTTGGAGTCCTGATTTGCTCTGAATCGGTTCCCTTCCAAAAATTTCTTTATTTTGGAGATTTGATGAAATTGCTGTTGAACTGAAAGGAAGGTTGAGTCTTTGTGCAACCCTAATAATGGAGTGTCATTTATATTCGGTAATTTATGTTTGGCTTGAGTTTTAAGACAGAAAGAAGCTTAAGCAATTTAGAATGGTATAATGCCATATATGCGTTATCCGAGATACGATAGAAGCAACATCCTTGTGGCTTAATCAACAACTTTCAATCTGATTGCAAATGGTGCTTAATTAGAGATGTGGAGAAACTTCCCTAAGGAATTCTAAGTTTTTAATCACTTTAAAATATTCTCCTTTGCAAACCGAAATATATTCATCAAACATTTTTTTTTCCAAATTTCCAGCTGGTTTTGTTGTGTTTTTTTTTAAGCCGGCCACATTGTTAAATTGTGGAATTCTCTATTTCTACAGTGATCTGCCACCAACATGGAGCATCTGAGAATGAATTTGAGTAATTGTTTTTTTTTGCAAAAGGTTCAGGAAAGGAAGGAAAAACAAAATCCAAGTGATGTTCTTCTTACCTAGAAACAAGCTGAGTGAGAAAAAAATAAGATTGGGCTTAATTTTTAAATCTATGTATAGTATAGTATAGTATAGTATAGGATAGGATAGGATAGGATAGGATAGGATAGGATAGGATAGGATAGGATAGGATAGGATAGGATAGGATAGGATAGGATAGGATAGGATAGAACAGTGATGGCGAACCTATGGCACGCGGAGCCATATCTGCTGGCACACAAGCCATTGTCCTAGCTCAGCTCCAGCACGCATGTGCATACCGGCCAGCTGATTTTTGGCTTGTGCAGAGGCTCTGGGAGGGTGTTTTCGGCTTCCAGAGGGCCTCCATGGGGCGGGGGAAGGCATTTTCGTCCTCCCCAGGCTCCAGGGAAGCCTCTGGAGCCTGGGGAGGGCAAACAACAGACCTACCGGGCCCACCGGAAGTCGGGAAATGGGCCATTTCCGGCCTCCAGAGGGCCTCCGGGGGCGGGGGAGGCCGTTTTCACCCTCCACAGGCATTGAATTATGGGTGTGGGCACTCGCGCATGCGCAATAGCGCACACACGCATGCACTTTCGGCACCCAAGAGAAAAAAGGTTCGCCATCACTGGGATAGAACATCAGAATTGGAAGGGACTTTTGAGGTCTTCTAGTCCAACCCCCTGCTCAGGCAGGAAACCCTATACAATTGCAGACAAATAGTTGTCCAATCTCTTCTTAAAAACTTCCAGTGATGGAGCACCCACAATTTCTGGAAGCAAGTTATTCCACTGATTAATTGTTCTAACTGTCAGGAAATTTCTCCTTAGTTCTAAGTTGCTTCTCTCCTTGATTAGTTTCCATCCAATGTTTCTTGTCTTACCTTCTGGTGCTTTGGAAAATAGTTTGACCCCCTCTTCTTTGTGGCAACTCCTCAAATATTGAAACTAGTCCTTCTTTTCACTAGTCTAGCCATATCTAATTCCTGCAACCACTCTTCATTTGTTTTAACCTCCAGGCCCCTAATCATAATTGCATATGGTCTTCTATCTTCTCATTTTAACCATGAGTTTTGACTTTTTTCCAGTTTTCTGTGGTTTGTAGTATTGTTTGAACCTTGCTTATTTGTTTATGGAGATTCTCAGTCGTCCAGGTCATGGTTGTCCCAAAGGTATCTTTTTCAAGAGGCATCTGGACTTTCTGGTTTTTCTTTGAAGACGTTTCGCTTCTCATCCAGGAAGCTTCTTTAGGTCTGATTAAAGAATTCCCATTCCCCACCATGCAGTCAGAGCTGAAGAAGCTTCTTGGATGAGAAGCGAAACGTCTTCAAAGAAAAAACCAAAAGGTCTAGTTGCCTCTTGAAAAAAGCACTGTTCGGACTTGCTCATTTGATTAATCCATCATTCAGTGTATCTGTGAATTCACAAAATGGGCTAATGGAATTGTATAGAACTATATAACCCATCACTCTGCAGCAAACAGTCTCTTCCTTGAGGAAAATCATTCTACTGACATTGTGAGAAGGATCTCTGTTAAGGAGTTATTGTGCTGTTAAGCACATACACAGCGAAATGTGTTGTAGTAATGGTGTTGCAGTTTGATATGAATGCTCTTCAGTCAATAAACAGAATATCTTTAGTTGAATAGTAGCAAAGTTAAATAGGAAGTCCAAGTCATACACAGTTATTCAGTCAATGCGAAGTTTCTTCTTCTTGCCGATCTTTGTTTTAACTCACAAACTCACAAACAAAGATTACAGCTATCACTCAATACTATACTATCACAAATAGTTACTCTTCTTCTTTTCACAGCAATTTCACACAGCCATAAAGTAATCTACTCATCAGTAAAGCAGCACAGAGAGTCTTCAATCCGGAACACACCGTCAAATACAACCACCAACCATAAACCATCAACCATAAACCATCAACCACACTGAGCATGTTCTCTTGCTTACTTATATAGTAATCATCCACAATGCATTTAAAGCAATATACACATAACAATGATTTGTGGCTTAATCATATATTAACACACCCAATCGTTTGAACAGGGTTCTAACAATCTCCAGATGAACTGGAACTTTGATAGTTCTCCAAATTCTCCAGTTACTACTGTAGAACATAAGCCAGAAAGACATTCCTTGTCTTCTTACAATTTTAACATTTCATTTCTACCATATGTTCAGGCTTGTTTCATTAAGCATTTCTTGACATCCATTCTTTCAGATGTCAAAATCATAGAATCATAGGACTGGAAGAGACCTTTGAGGTCTTCTAGTCCAACCCCCTGCCCAATGCAGGAGATCTTATTCCATCCTGGACAAATGGTTGTCCAATTTTTTTCTTGAAGACCTTGAAGATCCCAAAATATGGTGATGATTCTTCTCAAGAGTACAGAAGAACATCAAAATATAGAGCCTATGGGTTCACCTCTCCTCCTTGTTTTCTATCACTCTTCTCTTTTTCTTTCTAAGAGAAAGAACCATTAATCAATTAATGCAATAATTTCTGCTCAGCTCTTCTCCAAATTGGCAGGATGGATTGGAACCAAAAAGGGGGAAATGGCATAAGAAGGGATGACCTTGTCTGAAAAAAAGAACATCTGCTAGGAGAAAGTTGTCCAAGTGCAGAAGTGCAGAAGACAGCAACCAGGATGATAAAATAAAACATACGAAGAGCGGTTGCAGGAATTGAGCTTGGCCAGTCTGGTGAAGTGAAGGACCAGGCAGGGTGACATGACAGCAATGTTCCAATACTTGAGAGGCTGCCACAGAGAGGAGGGGGTCCAGCTGTTCTCTATGGCACCAGAAAGCCAAACAAGGAATAACGGATGGAAGCTGACCAAGGAGAGATTCAACCTGGAAGTGAGGAGAAACTTTCTGACGGTGAGAGCGATCAACCAGTGGAACAGCTTGCCAGCGGAGGTTGTGAGAGCCCCAACACTTGTGACCTTCAAGGAGAGACTGGACTGCCATCTGTCTCAAAGGGTGTAGGAACTCCTGCTTGAGCAGGGGATTGGACTAGATGACCTACAAGGTCCCTTCCAACTCTAATAATAAATCTAAAATCTAAAGTATCACTTAAAGTCTGCAACCATCAAGTTATGCCTTATTTATCTGACTTCTGGCTTTCCAGTACTCAAACACTTGTTTGGGATGCAGTGGCCCCAGATTTAATTGCTGGCATCCCCAGTTAGATTGATCCTACCTGAAAACTTCAAAAGATGTTCTTAATCACTGCCAATAGTACTGGACTAGATGTACGTCTAGAATGTATCTAAAATCTCCACGTTTCCACCATGTATAAAATGACCTTTTTTTACCCTGCTGATCAGGTAGAAGAGATAAAGTCATAAAAACTGAAGTACACTTATTTTGTGTGAGTGTGTTCCTGTCAATGTGTGTCCCAAAGGTGCTTTTTCAAAAGGCAATTGGATTTTTTGGTTTTTTGTCAGAGTGTTTGCAGCGTGACTACTATTAGGAGACAACCCAGGAGCAAAACACAGCACTCAGAGCTTTAGACATTTAACAGTGGTTTATATACAAGACATATACAGAAATATATGTGGTAGGCAAATACCGGACAAGCAAATAATTTTCTTCTTACCTCCAATGGTGGGTTCCTACCAGTGCGGTGTGGAGCGCAGCTCCAGTAGGAGCCCGGCGATGATGTCATTTTCTGGCGCTTCTCCGCATCCTGAGCTGTCGGAAAAAAGCCCTCCCAGCCGCCCTTGTTTCATACCGACCTTTATTCTTCCTCCGAAGCACAGCTGAGAAGCTCCTCAGCTGTGTTTCAACTTGTAATGTCGTCCTAAGCATGCACGGAAGTGAAATCGCCCGATGGAGCGAAAATAACCGGAACCCTCCGCTGCTTACCTCTACACGGAGAACACAGCAATGGATACTGGACACAAGGAGAGAATGAGATACACAAGGAGAGAGAATATGCCCTCTCCTGGCTGCTTTATATAAACACCTCTTAAAGTGGTAAATACCTTTGTGGACTCCTTCGTCGTCTACAACCGGCAATACCAATGCTGATTCATCTTCATTGCATCACCCTTACATTGCATCACCTTTACAGTTGCATCAGCTTTACAGCTGGTCAACTCTTAAATCTCAATACCTTAACATTTTTCTTTGAAGACGTTTCACTTCTCATCCAAGAAGCTTCTTCTGCTCTTCCTGGACGAGAAGCGAAACATCTTGAAAGAAAAACCAGAAAGTCCAGTTGCCTCTTGAAAAAGCACTTTTGGGACAACCATGCCCAAGGTGACTGACAATCTCCATAAACATCTGTCTGTGTGTGTCCTCTAGCTTTTTACAGTAAGCAAACACATTTGATGAAGGATGGGATCCATGATTCTTTAATGATGTCTATTCTCATTATATTGCATTGGTTTCGTGATGCTAACAAACCTAGATGACCCAAGGGGCTGCCGCAGAGAAGAGGGGGTCCACCTATTCTCCAAAGCACCTGAAGGCAAGTGAAGAAGCAACGGATGGAAACTAGTCAAGGAGAGAAGCAACCTAGAACTAAGGAGAAATTTCCTGACCGTTAGAACAATTAACCGGTGGAACGATTTGCCTCCAGAGATTGTGAATGCTCCAACACTGAGGTTTTAAAGAAAAGACTAGATAGTCACTTATCTGAAATAGTTTATAGGTTCAGGATGAGAATAACTCTCATTAGAGGCGAAAATAGATCTTTTCCTGGAACTCTGACATTAGAAATGAAACCGCAGTTTAAAGTTCTAAGTAGAAATATTTATTTCGGTACAAAAACAATAAATTCTAATTAATTACATCTCTGCTATAAAACACGTCTTGCTTCCACAGAAGCTGGGAACAGAAGGACTGAATGGAATGTACACATGCGTACTAGGAACATATTAATCACGTGCTCAGGAATAAACCATTACTTTAGATAGGGATGCAGCTCCCTGCATATACATATAACAGGCAATAATCACTGCGTGACATCCTGCTTGAACAGGGGGCTGGACTAGAAGACCTCCAAGGTCCCTTCCAGCTCCATTCTATTGTAAATCTGGCTGACTGTGTGACCAACCATCATATTAATAAACAAGTAGACTGGACAACCATTTGTATGAACTGGTATAGAGTCCCCTGCTTGAGCAGGGGGTTGGACTAGAAGACCTCCAAGGTCCCTTCCAATTCTGTTATTCTATTTACTTTTAGGTACATGATGTTATAATAGCAGACTGATGGGCGCCTTATATCGTTGTCTACAGCATTCTTTATCACCCCTTTGTGTCCAAACATTGTTTGACCCCGTATTTGAATTATCCAAGTGAAGAGAGCCATTGGTCTGAGTTAATGTATTACATTCCTCTTATCTTCTGAAATGGGAGCTTCCCAACCTTGGAGCAAAAATAACTTGTCACTCAGGAAAAAAAATGTGTCTTTCGGCAGTACTTCAAAAGCCACTTTTAGCAAAAGAAATAATGCCGCCTCGCTTCTAAATGTGTGCTTTTTATCGTAACATTGCTTCAGTTTGGAAGCCCAAAATGCCAGTCCTGAGCTTATCAAAAACACACATGTCTCTTGATATCTCCAAAGCTTCAAGCATAAAAGCCAGCATCTCTTTGCACGCTTGCCAACATCTACCATGCTGCTTCTCAAAGGTTTTCTCCCCTTATGAAAACTGTTCCAGCCTTTCTACTTTATAGTTTGTGCACTCATCCAACTTTGCAGGTGCAAACTTGCCCGCCAACAGCAGGATGAAGACATGAACAAACAAAATTGTTCTCAACCCAACTCTAGGTCCTCCTCCTCCTCCTCCTCCTCCCAGAATAACAGAGTTGGAAGAGACTTTGGTGGTCCTCTAGCCCAACCCCATCACAAACCATTTCAGACAAATGTTTGTTCAATCTCTTCTTAAAAACCTCCAGTGATGGAGCACCCACAACCTCTGAATGCAATTTGTTCCACTGATTAATTGTTCTGCCAGGAAATTTTCTTCTTCTTCTTCTTCTTCTTCTTCTTCTTCTTCTTCTTCTTCTTCTTCTTCTTCTTCTTCTTCTTCTTCTTCTTCTTCTTCTTCTTCTTCTTCTTCTTCTTCTTCTTCTTCTTCTTCTTCTTCTTCTTCTTCTTCTTCTTCTTCTAAATCAGATGCAATGCAGGAGGAAAAGATAACGGTATTGTGATTGTTGTGTTGTACGCATCTGCACACATCAAACAAGTTTGATATTGCCAAAACCTCCGGAGCCCGGGGAGGGCAAAAACGCCCCCTCCCCGCCGTGGTGCAGGAGGCCGACTAGGCCACACCCACCATGGCCACGCCCACCCAGCAACCAGGCAGAGAACCCCTTGCTAAAAAGTTCGAAGCCCACCCCTAAATGAGACCCCTTTATTTATTGCTAGTTCTTTTTTCGTGTTTCGCTCATTCTTTTCTGAACAACAGTGGGGGATTTGGAGCAGCAGATATTTGACAGGATTATAGTGTTGTTTTTTTATTATTTTTTATAGGCACCTGCATCAACAAAAAAAATTGCAAAATATTCCAGTTGCTGGAGAAAGATGCATGGCTGTAGAAGAAGCCCAGAGTAAGCTGGATGGATAAAGCATACAGCTGGCAGGAATTCAAACTAAAGTTGGCTGAATTCAACAGAGATGGAAAAGGTAAGAATTTATTCCAGCACTGCATCAGAAAACATTATCTCCCCCCCCCCCCCCAAATTGGTGACTTAAAGGCATGTTTGAGCACTGGAGAAAAAAATTGTCCTCTTGAAAAAAAGGAACTCCACAGCTGGGACATACTAAAATCTTCTCTTAGTTGCATTTTTGGGATTGTTATGTGTGTTGGGCCTGGTCTTTGGGCGTTATGTGAATTTCGTTGTATGGGTATGCTGTGTATATACGTACAACGACAATAAAGAGTGTGTGTGTGTGTGTGTGTGTGTGTAGGATTTTTTGCTGATAAATGAAAATAAAGGGAGACTATTATAGATGTATTTCGAGCTTATTTTGCTCTCATCAGATAGCCATCAGATATATATATGCGCTGTATTTTTCGGAGTATAAGATGCACCGGAGTATAAGACACACCTAGATTTTAGAGGAGGAAAACAAGGAAAAAAGTATTCTGAACCAAATGCTGTAGTAATATATTATTTAATAAAATACCAGTGTAGCAGAATACTTTTTACAACCATGCACACTTTTTACAACCATGTATACTTTTTACAAACTTCAAACTTGACAGCTTTAAGACTTGTGGACTTCAACTCCCAGAATTCCTCCTCCAGTCATGCTAGATGGGGTAATTAGATGGCAAAAACACTCCAGTTTTTGCAAAAAACAGCCCATTTTTTGCTTGGTTTTTTTTTTGCAAAAACAGGGCATGCAGAGGGTTTGGGAAGCCTGCAGAGCACTCCTAGGGGATGGGGGAAGGCAAAAACACCCCCATTTTTGCAAAAAATGGTCCGTTTTTCACAAAAATGGGATGCGGGGGCAGGGCTTCGGGAGGCCAAAAATGGCTGTATTCGGTGTATAAGACGCACTGACATTTCCACCCTCTTTTTGGGGGCAAAATGGTGCGTCTTATACTTCAAAAAATACAGTGTGTGTGTGTGTGTGTGTGTGTGTGTGTGTGTGTGTGTGTGTGTGTGATTTATTTATTTATTTATTTATTAGTTTATTAGTTTATTAGTTTATTAGTTTATTAATTAATTTAATAAACTAATTTATTTAATAAACTTATTTATTTATTTATTTATTTATTTATTTATTTATTTATTTATTTATTTATTTATTTATTTATTTATTTATGCATAGAATTGTGGAATTGTAGACCTGAGAAGGTTCATATTGATTGTTGATGCTGTTGTTCAATCACTAAGTCAATGCCTGACTATTTGTGGCCCCATGGACCCCCATGAACACCAGACCCTCCTGTCCTCCACTGTCTCCCAAAGTTTGTCCAAATTCATGTTCATTGCATTGAAGACACTATCGAACGATGAGACTCTGGAAAGAGTGCAGAGAAGAGCAACAAAGATGATTAGGGGACTTGACGCTAAAGCATATGAAGAACAGGTGCAGGAATTGGGTATGTCTAGTTTAATGAAGGGACGCAGTGGCTCAGTGGCTAAGACACTGAGCTTGTCAATTGAAAGATCAGCAGTTCAGCAGTTCAAATCCCTAGTGCCACATAATGGGGTGAGCTCCCGTTACTTGTCCCAGCTTCTGTCAACCTAGCTTCGAAAGCACGTAAAAAAATGCAAGTAGAAAAATAGAGACCACCTTTGGTGGGAAGATAACAGCGTTCCGTGCGCCTTTGGCATTTAGTCATGCCGGCCAAATGACCATGGAGGCGTCTTCGGACAGCGCTGCCTCTTCGGCTTAGAAACGGAGATGAGCACTGCCCCCTAGAGTCAGGAATGACCAGGACATATGTGCAAGGGAAACCTTTACTTTTACCTAGTTTGATGAAAAGAAGGGCCGGGGTGACATGATAGTAGTCTTCCAATGTCTAAGGAGCTGCCACAAAGAAGAAGGGGTCAACCTATTCTTCAAAGCACCCAAAGGTAGGACAAGAAGTAATGGGTGGCAACTAATCAAGGAGAGAAGCAACTTTGAACTAAGGAGAAATATCACAACAGTGAAAACAATTAACCAGTGGAACAACTTGCTTCCAGAAATTGTGGGTGCTCCAACACTGGAGGTTTTTGAGAGGAGATAGGACAGCCATTTGTCTGAAATGGTATAGTGTTTTCTGTGTGAGCAGAGGGTTGGACTACAAGACCTCCAAGGTCCCTTCCAACTCTATTATTTTGTTATTCTACCTTCCACCTTTCCCAACCATAAGGTCTTTTCCAATGAGTCCTCTCTTCTCTCTTGGGTGGTGAAAGTATTTGAGCTCCAGTCCAGACCTGGGCATTTTATGGCCCCTAGACCTTAGGTAGCCCTCCCTTTTGGCTGTCCCTCTCCAGCCCGCATGTCAATTAAAAATTACAAATCAAAGGTAAATAAGTGGGGACGGGAGAACAGCCTTCTCCTCACACATCGTGTCCTCATTGAGACATCTGGCACCTTCATGTGGCCCGACTGGGAAAGTTAATTGCCCAATCCTGACATAGATCATCAAGTCAAACCCTCTGCCATTAAACCTTGAATGTCAGGCCTTGACTTAAAAACCTCCTGAGTTGGGAGGAGGAGGAGGAGGAGGAGGAGGAGGAGGAGGACAACTTTTGGGTCCTTGGTGCTCTTTGAGCTTGGTTGTTTTCTTGCAGATGTCTCATTACCTAACTAGGTGACATCATCAGTGCTAGAAGGGAGTGGGGTTTGTGGTGGTGGTGATGGTGAGGAGGAGGAGGAGGATGACGATGACAACTGTTGGGTCCTTGGTGCTCTCTGAGCTTGGTTGTTTTCTTGCAGATGTTTCATGATCCAAACTAGGTAGCATCATCAGTGCATCAAGACCCCTCATTTCAACCTTGAGTTACAAATATTCTCCTTTATTGGTAACAGGTTTTTTCCCCTCCTATTCTGCTGGATGGATGGATGGATGGATAGATGGATGGATGGATGGATAGATGGATGGATGGATGGATTGATTGATTGATGTGATGATCAAGACATTGATTGATGTCTTTACGTGTTGATGTGTTGATGTGTTGATGTGTTGATGCATTCATTCATTCATTCATTCATTCATTCATTCATTCATTCATTCATTCATTCAATTTCTATACCGCCCATCTTAGCAAATGATTCTTGGTGGCTCACAATTCAAAATATCTATTACCGTGTTTCCCCGCGTGGAGCAAGACCGGGCTCATGGAATCATCATCCAAGTCTGTTGCCAGCTCTGCTGGCAGCTGGTGGGCCACAACAGACAGACAGACAGACGGACGGACAGACAGACAGACAGACAGACAGACAGACAGACAGACAGACAGACAGACAGATGGATACAGATATATTGATATAGTTGATAAAGCTATATCTATATATAGATATAGATATAGATATAGATAGATAGATAGATAGATAGATAGATAGATAGATAGATAGATAGATAGATAGATAGATAGATAGATAGATAGATAGAATAGATATAATGTAAATATGTAGAGAGATTTATAGACAGAGAGAGAAATAGAGAAACAGAAAGAGATAGAAAGATAGAGATGATATAGTTACTGATAAATTGATATAGATGTTTTCTAGGCTTTTCCAAGATTTACCCATTCACCTCAAGAAAATATGAATAAATTGTGTTTCAAAATTGAGAAGAAGGTAAAATACCTGAGTATTACTATGACAAGCATGAATTGTATGTTATTTCAAAATAACTAGGCTAAGACCTGGAATGAAGCTTGAAAAAGATACGTTAAGACAGGAAAAATTACAACTGTCATTGCCGGTGAGAATTTTGGTGATTAAAAATGAATGTGTTGCTTAAGATGATGGTTTTGTTTCAGACAATACCTGCTTTGACAACCGATGCACCATTTAAACAGCGGGAAAAGGATATATTTATATTTCTGTGGCAGGCGGAGGAAAACACGAATTAAATATAAGGTGTTAGAAGACACAATGGAAAGAGGCTTTACGTGTTCTACCGATTTGGAGACAATTACGCTTCCAAGTCTGGGGCGTTACTGGCACCAAGAACCCCTCCTCCTGGCTATATTGTTAATGGGCCAGATTTTTGTGTGTACTTTGAATTAAACTTTTTTACATTTTTAATGCTTTCTACTATTTTTATTGTTTTAAAATGTTTTTTCCCATTTTAATTGTACCGTGTTTCCCCGAAAATAAGACATCCCCTGAAAATAAGCCCTCCTCCAAAAATAAAGTCTTCCCCCAAAAATAAGCCCTCCAAGAAAATATTTAAACACATGCACAGCCGGTCCCCATTTCCTCTGGTTAGGGTTAGGGAGACAGAGCTGGAAATCAGGTAAGACGGCAAGAGGAGCCCCGTCTTGCTCCATGTGCCCCAAAATAATAAGACCTCCCCAAAAATAAGGCCAAGCGGTTATTTCGGGGTTCAAAAAAATATAAGACAGGGTCTTATTTTCGGGGAAACATGGTGTGTAAGTGTGTGTGTGTGTGTGTGTGTGTGTGTGTGTGTAACACATTTTTTGCGGATAATGAAAATGAAGGGAGACTAGTATAGATCTATTTCAAGCTATTTAGCTCTCATCAGCTAGCCATACCCTTACTGGGATTTGAACCTGGGCAGCCTGCCTATAAGACAGTACCTTTAACCTCTAAGCCACAGGCTCTCCTCCTGTATCAGCTTGTACCAGGGAAGGGTTATATGTTTTTTTCTGTCAAATCACCCTGGTATACCCAAATATGGAAGGGAGCATACTGCTTCATTTATATATATATATATACCGGTATATATACGAACCCGAAGCCAAACAGCAGCAATGAAGCTGACCAGCTCAAATCCCCCTGCAAGTCAGACTAACCTGAGCACACCACCAGCCAATCAGAGCACAGCTAACCCCCCAGCCAATCAGAGCACAGCCAAGACCCCAACCAATCAGAACACACCTCCAACCAATCACAACACAGCCAAGCTCCCACCCTATCAGTTCAAACCCCCACTGGCAGTTAAAAGGAAGAAACAGCAGCAATCTCACATTGCTCCT
The DNA here is from genome assembly GCA_023053685.1 of Diadophis punctatus similis. Taxonomy (NCBI): domain Eukaryota; kingdom Metazoa; phylum Chordata; class Lepidosauria; order Squamata; family Dipsadidae; genus Diadophis; species Diadophis punctatus. The sequence continues at coordinate 663,799 of JALIGW010000032.1, read as the reverse complement.
AGAAGCAGGAAGCAGAAGACACCAGCCTAAAGATGATGAATGAGACTTCATCGAAATGTCGCCAAGACACCTCCAATTTCACGCGGGAGAAAACCCGAATACCCAAAGACAGACAGACAGACAGACAGACAGACAGACAGACAGACAGACAGACAGACAGACAGACAGACACACACACACACACACACACACACACACACACACACACACACACACCAAGATACAGTATATGCAATAACAAGAGGGAGGTTTAGATTTTGAAGGGTGGTAGTATTAGGTATGTTTAAACAATATGAAACAATGAAAATGAAATGTAATAACTATGAGTAATAATATTATGTCTATTTGTATCAAAATGTATGATACCCAGGTATCACACTATTCATGCATTGATATGTATAAAAAATATAAAATAAAAAAAACTTGACGCAAAAAAAATATGCGTGTTCAGAAAGTTTAGGATGGGAGCGATGCCAGGAAGGGAATAAATGTTCCCTCCATCCTATGAGAAAGTTCAGAGAAATGGAACAGGAGAGAGTTTTATGACATCCCAGTTACTGTCCATGTGCTCGGTTTAAGCAAATCCTTCCAATTTTTATAGTTGAAGTGATGAAACCATGTTCAGTCTATGCTGGAGGTCACCCTCTTCCGTTCTGTTCCTTGGAAATAAGAGGCCCATAAAATTCTAGAGCAATTCTTTTTGGCGAATTGCCTCTCTACTTATAATTTTACTCCGTTGAAGCATTAAAATGGTTTTTATTCCTTCTCCATTTTGTTCCGGGAGCAATTCCTCTGCTCTGAACAGATGTCCACTTTTGCTTCTTAAACACACACACACACAGAGTCACACAAAGAGATGACATTGTCCCTTCATTTATAGTTGGGTCAACTAGACATAGCTGCACAGAGAGAATGTTCTGCCCAGTTCATGGTATTTGGGTTCTCTGACGAGCCATTCCCAAAAATGTAACCACTTGTTAGGGGAAATTGCATATGCCATGTGATATTTAGCTCTGGGCTTAATGGTATCACTTCCCTAAAATTGACAGGTGTATGAAATATTCATGGCTTTCTCAAAAGAATTTCTTTGGCGGTTAAAAAAATAAAGGGAGAACCTTCTAATTTCCCTTATTTGTTTGCCTCAGAGAAGGAAGCCTTCAGGGTTAAATAGCAATAGCACTTTGACTTATATACCGCTTCACAGTGCTTTGCAGCCCTCTCTAAAGCGGTTTACAGAGTCATCCTATGGCCCCCAACAATCTGGGTCCTCATTTTACCCACCTCGGAAGGATGGAAGGCGGAGTCAACCTTGAGCCTGGTGAGATTCGATCTGCCAAATTGAGGGCAGCTAGCAGTCAGCTGAAGTAGCCTGCAGTACTGCACTCTAACCACTGCGCCACCACGGCTCATCACAGCAGTCTTCCCCCATGAAGTTTGTTCCAGAAAAGGAATGAGAATTTTCCAATTTCTCTTATCAGAAATGTATATTCTAATGAAACAGAATTACAAGTCATTTCGGATAGGTTCTTCTAAACCCATGGAATAGCCCAATTGCATTGAATAACAGAATAACAATAACAGAGTTGGAAGGGACCTTGGAGGTCTTCTAGTCCAACCCCCTGCTCAGTCAGGAAACCCTACACCACTTCAGACAAATGGTTATCCAATCTCTTCTTTAAAACATCCAATGTTGGAGCACCCACAACTTCTGGAGGCAAGCTGTTCCACTGATTAATTGTTCTAACTGTCAGGAAATTTCTCCTTAATTCTAAGTTGCTTCTCTCCTTGATTCGTTTTTACCCATTGCTTCTTGTCCAGCCTTCAGGTGCTTTGGAGAATACCGTGTTTCCCCGAAAATAAGACATGTCCCGAAACTAAGCCCCACAGGGCTTTTTCGGGACATGCCTTTAAATAAGCCCCTCCCGAAAATAAGCCCCCCCACTACTTCCGGGGGAAAGGGGGGGGGACATGCCGGGAGCCGCTCTTTTTGCGGCGGCACTCTTTTGGCCCCGAAAGAGAGAGAGAGAGAGATCTCTCAAGAAGTTTCCCTGCAAAGACCTGCTGAAAAGAGAAGCCGCGAACTTCCAGACGCTGGTAAAGTGAGCGCCTCGCAGCCCGGCCCTCCCCTGCATTCCCCCCCAAATTGATTATCTTACCAGCGTCTGGAAGTTCGTGGCTTCTCTTTTCAGCAGGTCTTTGCAGGGAAACTCCTTCAATGTAAAGGAGAAGTTCTCGCGAGTGCGAAAAGTTGTTAATTGGTTGCACTCGCGAGAACTTCTCCTTTACATTGAAGGAGTTTCCCTGCAAAGACCTGCTGAAAAGAGAAGCGGCGAACTTCCAGACGCTGGTAAGATAATCAATTTGGGGGGGGAATGCAGGGGAGGGCCGGGCTGCGAGGCGCTCACTTTACCAGCATCTGGAAGTTCGCGGCTTCCCTGTCACCGCCTTCCTCACTCACGTCGCGCCCCGCCCCATCCCCCGCCCGGTGGTCAAAGTCCTTCAAAGCATTTTAAAGGGATCCGTTTTGCCTGCCATGAAGGGAACCAATGTTCCCCGAAGAAAAGGAGGCAAGCATTGGTTCCCTTCATGGCAGGCAAAACGGATCCCTTTAAAATGCTTCGATGGACTTTGAAGCATTTTGAAGGGACACCCTCCTACCTCGATCGCGTTCTTCGATCTTCTCTCCACGGCAGCCCATTCTGAAAGAGAACGCCTCACGAGTTGGAGAACTTTGAAAGCCTCGCGAGGCATTCTCTTTCAGAATGGGCTGCCGTGGAGGGAAACCCCAGAGCTGTCAAACTCCAGTAAGTGGTGCGTTTTGCGGTTCTGCGGAGTTTGGAGCTTTGGGGCGAAGGATGGGGCGGGGCGGCGAGCGAGCGACCGAGGTGGCGGCAGAAGGGGCAGTAGAAGAGCACGGAGCCCAAGAGTGGGTCAGCAGGAGCCCCAAGTAGAAAGCGCCGGCTGCTGTGCCCAGGCGGAACGGCTCCCCCTTGAGTTCGGAGCCCAGCGAAAAGCACTTGAGACCCACCGGGGCGGCGCTCAGCGCGCAGGCAAGCAGGAGGTAGCTGGAGAGCACGGCGCAGGCTCCACGGACACTCCACTTCATCCTCCGCGTCTCCTCCGCTGCCTGCGCCGCCTCCTCCCTGCCTCGCCTCCTCCGCCTCCCTTCTGTCCTCCTCCTCCCGTGTCCTCCTCGCCGTCATCGGCCCTTGCCGGGGAGGCGGCCGCCACGTGTTGCGGGAACATAATGCTGGGGATGGCAGTGGCGAGAAGGGAGAGTCCCGAATGCGCCGCCACCGGTGCCGCCGTTGCTCTGGCTGCTACCGGCACAGCAGCCGCCGCTGTCACCGCTGCTTCCTCTCTGCAGGCAGCCGGCAAGAACGGCTCACGCACCAGCTTTTTCCTCCCCGCCCTGCTTCCTCCTGCTCTCTCTTATTGAAGCAGCTGCTGCGGCTGCTGCTCTCTTGCTCGCCGCCGCCGCTACTGCTGGGAGCCGATGAATTATTGATGGCAGCAAGTTCGAGGCAAAAGAGGGGCTTAGCTTAGTCGTGAGGATCTCTGTGCGCCAGCCGTGCCAAAGGGCGACTGGCAAGAGGTGGCTTTAAAACGCAGGAGTCAACACCCATTATTACAAAGAAGCACAGAGATCCTCCCGACTAAGCTAAGCCCCTCTTTTGCCTCGAACTTGCTGCCATCAATAATTCATCGGCTCCCAACAGTAGCGGCGGCGGCGAGCAAGAGAGCAGCAGCCGCAGCAGCCGCTTCAATAAGAGAGAGCAGGAGGAAGCAGGGCGGGGAGGAAAAAGCTGGTGCGTGAGCCGTTCTTGCCGGCTGCCTGCAGAGAGGAAGCAGCGGTGACAGCGGCGGCCGCTGTGCCGGTAGCAGCCAGAGCAACGGCGGCACCGGTGGCGGCGCATTCGGGACTCTCCCTTCTCGCCACTGCCATCCCCAGCATTATGTTCCCGCAACACGTGGCGGCCGCCTCCCCGGCAAGGGCCGATGACGGCGAGGAGGACACGGGAGGAGGAGGACAGAAGGGAGGCGGAGGAGGCGAGGCAGGGAAGAGGAGGCGCAGGCAGCAGAGGAGACGCGGAGGATGAAGTGGGAGCCTGCGCCACGCTCTCCAGCTACCTCCTGCTTGCCTGCGCGCTGAGCGCCGCCCCGGTGGGTCTCAAGTGCTTTTCGCTGGGCTCCGAACTCAAGGGGGAGCCGTTCCGCCTGGGCACAGCGGCCAGCGCTTTCTACTCGGGGCTCCTGCTGACCGCTGGGATCTCGCTCTTGGGCTCCGCGCTCTTCTGCTGCCCCTTCTGCCGCCACCTCGGTCGCTCGCTCGCCGCCCCGCCCCATCCTTCACCCCAAAGCTCCAAACTCCGCAGAACCGCGAAACGCACCACTTACTGGAGTTTGACAGCTCTGGGGTTTCCCTCGGCTAGGGGAAAAAATCTTGCATAGTGCAGAAACTCTTCTCGCTTCGAGAACTTGCTAATTCTCGCGAGAAGAGTTTCTGCACTATGCAAGATTTTTTTCCCCCTAAACAGATTAGCCGAGAGACCACGGAGCTGCCGAACTTCAGTAAGTGGTGCGTCGCGGCCTGCCTGCACCCCAAAAATAATAAGCCATCCCCCGAAAATAAGGCCAGGGGCATTTTTGGGGGGTCAAAAAAATATAAGCCCCTGTCTTATTTTCGGGGAAACACGGTAGGTTGATCCCCTCTTCTTTGTGGCAGCCCCTCAAATATTGGAAAACTGCTGTCATGTCACCTCTAGTCCTTCTCTTCACTAGATTAGACAAACCCAATTCCTGCAACTGTTTTTCATATGTTCTAGCCTCCGGACCCCTAATTATCTTTGTTGCTCTTCTCTGCATTCTTTCTAGTCTCAACATCTTTTTTATATTGTGGTGACAAAACTGGATGCAATATTCCAAGTGGGGTTTTACCAAGGCATTGTAAAGTGGTATTAACATTCTATGTGATCTTGATTCTATCCATCTATTAACGCAGCCTAAGTCTGCATAGGTTTTGTGTAGGATTGACTCACAATTTCCTAATTCTTCACCCATGTGCCTTTCCATTAAGAGCTCAGCTAGGGCACCTAGATAATTTTCATAAGTAGCATATGTGAAAGATCTGGGTATCCTTGTTGATCACAAGTGAAATATGAGTGTGATATGGTTGCTAAAAAGACAAATTCTACCTTTAAGTTTATTAAAGGAACATGGTTAGATCACAGGAAGAAATTTTCTACTATCACTATCTTGGCCTGGTGCTAGAACTTCACTTTATTGATCTAGGGCTAGGCTGTAGTAACAAAGTAGTCTTAAAAGTCTTGCACCATTTTCCCTTCTGTTCTTCTAATACCAAAGAGAATCAAGGTAGGGAAATCTTGAGTTTCTTTCTTACACCTCTGTTTTCCCGGGTTAAGGTTATGATTCCCCAATGATCACTATATATTTTCTTCAAGACCAACATGGTAGTCTTCTACACTTGGTCAGATCCCCACGAGGAACACTGTGTTCTCTTCTGGGCACCACGGTTCAAACTACAGTGACAAACTGAAGTAAGTTCAGAGTTAGGGCTACTCAGAAGATGGAGTCTTCTGGAAATCAAGCTTATGAAGAACAGTTAAAGCTTCTAACAGGGGTGGGTTCCTCCCGGTTCGGACCAGATCGCCCGAACCGCTAGTGACCCCCTGGTGATGTCACGATGACGTCACTGAACCGGATCGGTTGGTGCTGGTCCGTGGACACCGCCATCTTTTTTAAACATTTTTTAAAAAAATTATTTTTTTCCTTCTGAGCATGCGCAGAAGCCGAGTTCCGGCACTGTGTATGCGGTCGCCATCTCTTTTTTTGGCTTTGTTTTTTAAATTATTTTTTAAATTTTTCATTATTGTGCATGCGTGCGCAACGCGTGCGCGCATCCACAAGGCACACCCACGCGGCGCGGGAGGGAGCGAACCAGCAGCGAGGTAAGTTGTATGTTCTAAGTATGTCTTAGCTACAGAAGAGGGCAGGGGGTTGGACTGATGACCTGCAAGGTCCCTTCCAACTCTGTTAATCTGTTAGTTAGTTCTGTTAGATGAAAAGGGGTGGGGGGAGATAGGATAGCAGTTTTCAAACTTTGAAAGAGTTCTCAGAAGAAGAAGGGAACTAATTCCATATGGCTTCAGAGGGCAAGATTAGAAGCAGCAAATTAAAACCTCAGCGACAGATTTCAGGCTAGAGATCAGAAGTTATGTTCTGACTGTCAAGTTATCAGCCATTGAGCAGGCTGTCACAAGAAATGGTGACTTCTCTTATGTTAGAAGTCTTCAAATTGAGGATGGAAGATCAGCTGTCATCTGATTTATGGATCCTATGTTGAGCAAGAGGTTGGCCTAGAGAATGTCTAAAATCACCTCTAACTATATGATTGTATTATTCTATTTTATGTCTTATGGATGAAAAAATCTCTGTATTATGTAAAGGGCAGAGGAGAGATAAGAGGAAGAATTGCTGCTAAGGCAATGGTCAGATAAAAGGGTCTTGAACCCAGGCCAACAAAGTAATCTGATGAAGTGTTTCATGCAAACCACTTCTTGTGGGATCCTTGGTGCTCTCTGAGTTTGGTTGTTTCCTTGCAGGCCTTTTATTACCAAACTAGATAATATCATCAGTTCTAGTAGGGAGTGGGGTTTGATAAAATGAGAGAAAGATAAAATGAGAGAAAGGAAAGCACATTTGGACTTGCAAGATGTTACGAGGGTGAGTCAAAAAGCAATGCCATTTTCTTTAGGACAGGTATAATTACCAACACAGGAACATGTAGCATCCATCAAAATGAAGCTGGTCCTCTGTGGATCACATCCCTACTTCTCAACATAGTCACTGTTTCTCTCAATAGCAATGTTCCACCTTCGAATGAGAGCATGTATCCCTGCCTCGTAAAATTGTGTCGACTGTTCTTTGAGCCACTTCTTCACTGCAGTTTTCACTTCCTCGTCACTGGAATAATGTTTGCCTCTCAAACCCTCTTTCATGGGGCTATAATCTAAAGTATTGTCCTCAAACACATTTTGTAATCGTCTGTGAATGTTCACAGGGGTTTCCCCCTCAGCAACGAGGAATTCAATCACTGCTCTTTGTTTTTGACGCAACTCTAAGGGGGCAGCCATTTTGAATTTTCCTTTGCGAGTCTAAAAACCTGAAAAGTAAGAAACAAAATATTTCAGAATGTAAATGATATAATCATTTATAACTGGGAAAAATTTCAGGTATTTTTATCAAAAACTTCACCTGAAATAAAAAAATGGTATTACGTTTTGACTCACCCTCGTACCATAACTTTACAATAAAATAAGTTCCAATATTTGAGGGGCTGCCACAAAGGAGTCAACTTATTCTCCAAAGCACCAGAAGGCAGGACAAGAAGCAACGGATGGAACTAATTAAGGAGAGAAGCAACCTAGAACTAAGGAGGAATTTTCTAACAGTGAGAACAATCAACTAGTGGAACCGCTTGTCTTCAGAAGTTGTGGGTGCTCCATCATTCTTTTAACAAGAAAGCAGACAGCCATTTGTCTGAAATGGTATATGGTCCCCTGCTTGAGCAAGGGGCTGGACTAGAAGACCTCCAAGGTCCCTCTCAACTCTGATGATATTCTATGTTTTGAGTAATACTGACATACATGCCGTTGATTTCCTAATCTGATCCATCTTGCAGGACTGACATAATAAGATTTATCATCAGAAATCCAAAGTAAACCAAATGTTAAGAGGACAATGATAATGCAAGAAGTTTTTTTTTAAAAAAGGGATGCACAGACTCCTGCACATACACAGATACACAATCAGGGATGAAAATCAGTCAAGAGACTTGATTTGAAGAACACAACTAATTAGGTTTGAACTGGCAATTAGAATTGATGAATCCAGTTAAGTCGAAGAAATATGAAGAAAGTGCGTGAAAACATTTACCAAAATCTATTGAATCTTCAAACTGATTAAAAGGCCCCTAGAATGATTTGGAAGGCCACATCAGTTCAGAAATTGACCTCCAAGTTTGTACACACACACACACACACACACACACACACACAGAGAGAGAGAGAGAGAGAGAGAGAGAGAGAGAGAGAGAGAGAGAGAGAGAGAGAGAGAGAGAGAGAGAGGAGGGGGTACATACAGAGAAAGACTACAGAGAAGAGCAACAAAGATTATTAGGGGACTGGAGGCTAAAATATATAAAGAATGGTTGCTGGAATTAGTGGGTATGTCTAGTTTAATGAAAATAAGGACTATGGGTGACATGATAGCAGTCTTCCAATATCTAAGGGGCTCCCACAAGAAAGAGGGGATCAACCTATTCTCCAAAGCATTAGAGGGCAGGACAAGAAGCAACAGATGGAAACTAACCAAGGAGAGAAGCAACTTAGAACTAAGGGGAAATTTCTTGACAGTTAGAACAATTAATCAGTGGAACAACTTGCCTCCAGAAGTTGTGAATGCTCCAGCACTGGAAGTTTTAAGAAGAGTTTGGACAAGTATTTGTCTGCAATGATATAGGGCAGAGGTCTTCAAACTTGGCAACTCTAAGACTTGTGGACTTCAACTCCCAGAATCCACAAGTCCCCCTGATATAGAGTTTCCTGCCTGAGCAGGGGGTTGGACTAGAAGACCTCCAAGGTCCCTGCTTTCAACTGTTATTTAGGGAGGGAGGGAGAGAGAGAGGGGGGGGAGAGAGAGGGAGGGAGAGAGGGAGAGAGGGAGGGAGGGAGGGAGGGGGAGAGAGAGGGAGGGAGAGAGGGAGGGAGGGAGGGATGGAGAGAGAGAGAGAGAGAGAGAGAGAGAGAGAGAGAGAGAGAGAGAGAGAGAGAGAGAGAGAGAGAGAGAGAGAGAGAGATGCTCTATCATTGAAGTCCTCTCTTAGACTCCCCTTTGAAAAGAGTAATTTTAAATGGATGTTTGCTCACCTACCTCAAATACCGTTCGAAGCTGATTAAAAGATTCCACAGGCCATTTGTTGTGCATTTACTCTGGTGTTTTTCCACACTTCCTTCCTGGTTACCCAAACAGAAACTTTAAAAAAAAGTAATAAACCAGCATTGCTTACAAACAGATTTACCTTTCCGCAGATTTATAATGTTCCCCTCGAAATTTATGGCGTGAGATTGCTTTGTGGTTGAGCGCAGAATATACAGAATACTTAATCTTGCAAGGGAGAAATTATTTTTGCTGGAAGAAATGTTGAGCATTGACTTAATATACATGCAACTGGGTGTTTTATGTTTAACTATTTTCTACCATATGGAAGATAACTCTACTATCTTCTGGAATGACCCAAGTAGCCCATGTTCTGAATAAAATCTATGGATTCAATGCATAAAGGAGAAATTCTCACCATCTAATAAATATCAATATTGTCAGATATTGGGTGTTGACCGAGATGGAGATATATGGAGATGGAGGGAGAGATGGAGGTGGAGATAGGGGTAGAGGTAGAGATGGGATGGAGGTAGAAATGGAGATGGCATGGTGGTAGACAGGAAGAGATGGAGATGGAGATGGAGGGGAAGGAGAAAGAGAAGGACGTAGAAGTGAACATGGAGATGACATGGAGATGGTGAAGAGATGGGATGGAGGCAGAAATGGAGATGGCATGGTGGTAGACAGGAAGAGATGGAGATGGAGATGGAGGGGAAGGAGAAAGAGAAGGACGTAGAAGTGAACATGGAGATGACATGGAGATGGTGAAGAGATGGGATGGAGGCAGAAATGGAGATGGCATGGTGGTAGACAGGAAGAGATGGAGATGGAGATGGAGGGGAAGGAGAAAGAGAAGGACGTAGAAGTGAACATGGAGATGACATGGAGATGGTGAAGAGATGGAGATGGAGGTGACATGGTGGTAGATGGAGAGAGGGAGAGGAAGATGAAGATGGACATGGAGGTGAAAGGGAAGAAGGAGAAGGATATGGAGGTGAACACGGAGGAGATGGAGATGACATATTGATATATAGGGAGAGAGAGATGGAGTTGGATATGGAGGTGAAGATAGAGGTGGAAAAGGAGAAGATGGAGACGGAGATGGAGATAGAGAAGAAGATGACATGGAGATGGAGATGGAGGTGGAGATGGAGACAGGGATGGAGATGGAGATGGAGATGGAGATGGAGATGGAGATGGAGATGGGCTGAAATCACATTTTTCTGTATCACATTTCTGAGACTTGGACATCTCATCCCTAACAACTCATATAATCTACTCCCATCCCCACAACCCTAAAACCATACACAATCTTTCATATCCCGAAGGTGCTTTTTCACGAGGCAACTGGACTTTCTGTTTTTTCTTTGAAGGTGTTTCACTTCTCATCCAAGAAGCTTCTTCAGATGGTCAGAGGAAGCTTCTTGGATGAGAAGCAAAACATCTTCAAAGAAAAACCAGAAAGTCCAGTTGCCTCTTGGAAAAGCACTTTTGGGACATCTATGACCTGGATGACTGAGACTCTCCATAGACATAATCCTCCATAATAAATCCAAATATTGGATACAGGTTATTCTTTTCTCCCCTCTTTCTAATTCCTTTTATCATCATTACTTTCCACCACCACCCCTGTGCATTTGAGGCTCCTTTCCTCTTAAAGCATTTTACATCTGTGCCTGTTATTACAACATAATATTTAACACCACCGACAATACAGCTGCCCTACAAAGAGACCTTGACTATGTCTCAGAATGGTCACGCAATTGGCAACTTCGAATCTCAACTAATAAATGCTCTGTCCTACACATTGGCAAAAAAAAAAAAAATCAGAACACCAAATACAAGCTGGGCGGAAACGATCTCATAGACGACCCTCATGCTGTCAAGGACCTAGGACTACTCATCTCAAAAGATCTAAGCCCCAGAGCTCACTGTAACAGCATTGCCAAAAAGGCATTAAGAGCTGTTAACCTAATTTTGCAAAGCTTCTTCTCCGGTAACATTGTACTACTAAATAGGGCATACAAATCCTTTGCTAGACCAATTCTTGAATACAGCTCATCTCCCTGAAATTCACACTGCATATCGGCCATTAATACAATTGAGCGGATCCAGAGATATTTCACAAGAAGAGTACTTCACTCATCTGCTCACAATAGAATCCCTTATACCACCAGACTTGAAATTTTGGGCTTGGACAACCTAGCACTACACCGCCTATGGTCTGACCTAAGCATAGTATACAAAATTGTCTGCTACAATGTCCTACCTGTCAATGACTACTTCAGCTTCAACCTCAATAATACTTGGGCAAACAATAAATACAAACTCAAGGTAAACTGCTCCAAACTCGATTGCAGAAAATATGACTTCAGCAACAGAGTGGTCAATGCCTGGAATGCTCTACCAGGCTCCGTTATTACATCCTCAAACCCAGGGGTGAAATTCAGCAGGTTCTGACAGGTTCTGGAGAACTGGTGGCGGAAATTTTGAGTAGTTCGGAGAACTGGCAAATACCACCTCTGGCTGGCCCCAGAGTGGGGAGGAAATGAAGATTTTGCAATATCCTTCCCGTGCCAAGCCCACCAAGCCATTCCCACAGAACCGGTAGGGAAAAATTTTGAATTTCACCCCTGCAGTCAAACCCTCACAGCTTCAACCTTAAACTGTCCACCATGGACCTCACCCCATTCCTAAGAGGTCCATGAAAGGGGGCGTGCATAAGCACACCAGCGTGCCTACCATGTCCCCTGTCCTACTGTCCTACTGTCCCCATTTATTTGTAATCATTTCCTATGTTCATGTCTATGTTTATACTTATACTTGTTTTCTTGTACATGTTTGACGAATAAATAAATAAATAAACAAACAAACAAACAAACAAATAAATAAATAAATAAATAAATAAATAAATAAATAAATAAATAAATAAATAAATAAATAAATAAATAAATAAATAAATAAATAAATAAATAAATAAATAAATAAATAAATAAATAAATAAATAAAACATGCAGGGGCAGGACTTCCAATGTATATTCTAGAATGGGTCTTTAAGAGATGTTTAAAACCTAGCTTTCTTCAGGGTCAAAGGAGTATATTAGTAGCAACCTCTATTAACAATGCAAAAAAGGGTGAGCAAAAGAATTTATTTTCAGCCATGTAAGGAGAACGGAGATATACCCCCTTCTCATTCCTGTAATTAAAAGGAAAACTTTATTTCTCGGATGAGGTCCCAGAGGTAGTTTTAAAAAGAGGGCATAATTAGAAAACTATTTTACTTTTGAAATCCACAATTTTGTTCCTGGTGTGAAAATGCATACATTTTCTCCCTTTCTCCCTGGATTCTCTCCAAAAAAATTATAATCTGGACTCCCGTGGAGTGTAAGCAGAGAGAGAATCTGTGGGTAGAATTGGATGGCGAAAGAAAGAGAAAGAAAGTAGGAGAGAAAGAAAGAAAGAAAGAAAGAAAGAAAGAAAGAAAGAAAGAAAGAAAGAAAGAAAGAAAGAAAGAAAGAAAAAGAAAGAAAGAAAGTGTCAGGCAGTGATTTTATATTGCCTGTTACGTGTATATGCAAGGAGCTGCATCCCTATCAAATATAATGGTTTATTCCTGAGCACGTGATTAATATGTTCCTAGTACGCATGTGTACATTCCTTTCTTTGATCCGCCCTTCTATTTCAGCTTCTGTAAGAAGCAAGACGTGTTTTTATAGCTAAAATGTGATTAATGAGAATTTATTGTTTTTGTACCGAAATAAATATTTTCTACTTAGAACTTTAAACTGCGGTTTCTTTTCTAATGTCAGAGTTCCAGGAAAAGATCTATTTCGCCTCTGATGAGAGTTATTCTTATCTGTCAGAAAGAAAGAAAGAAAGAAAGAAAGAAAGAAAGAAAGAAAGAAAGAAAGAAAGAAAGAAAGAAAGAAAGAGGGAGGGAGGGAGGGAGGGAAGGAAGAAAGGAAGGAAGGAAGGAAGGAAGGAAGGAAGGAAGGAAGGAAGGAAGGAAGGAAGGAAAGTGTCAGCCATTTCAACCTGGACAGGTAGAAAGACTCTTGAGCCCATGGTTATCCAAAAGTACACTTTATTAAAGTCAAGTGGTTACAGAAGAAGCAAAGCTGGATCTGGGGTTTTCACATCCATAATTCATAATCCTTTTTTTAAAATATAGTATATATGGGAAGAGCTCCATTTTTAAGACAGATATTACCCAGCTTAGAGAAAGTGACTCACAAAAGGTCAATATCTAAGGAAGCTGAAAATAAAAAAAAGCTGAGCATGGACATTCTGGTGGGTCAAATAAAATGGTGGGTTGGAATAATGCCAATAATAAGAATAATTTATAATAAGAATAATAAAGCTTACGTCCTGTGACAATGGCTTTAACACCATCAAACAACAACATCTGGTCTTTAAATAGGTGGATAGAAATGCCAAATCCAATATCATAGCAGTATTCCAGTATTTGAGGGGCTGCCACAAAGAAGAGGGGGGGTCAAATTATTCTCCAAAGCACCTGAGGGTAGGATAAGAAGCAATGGATGGAAACTAATCAAGGAGAGAAGCAACCTGGAACTAAGGAGAAACTTCCTAACAGTGCAGACAATTAACCAGAGGAACAGAAGTTGCCTTCAGAAATTGTGGGCGCTCTATCACTGGAGGTTTTTAAGGAACGACTAGACAGTCATTTATCTGAAATAGTATAGGTTCTCCTGGATGGGCAGGGGCTGGACTAGAGGACCTCCAAAGTTCTTTCCAGCTCTATTCTATTGTAAATCTGGCTGACTGTGTGACCAACCATCATATTAATAAACAAATAGAAATAGAACAACTGTGGCAAAGGAAAGCAATGATAGTACCAATAGCAATAGGCACCTTGGGTGAAATCCCAATACAACTGGAGCATCACTTGAACACCATTGGCATTGACAAATTCACTATCAGTCAATTGCAAAAGGCAGCTTTACTCGGAACAGCTTAAATCCAGCAACAATACCCTTAACACCATTAATCATCAACATCTGCCTATCCCAGATCTTTGGAAAGGACTCAATAGGTGGATAAAAAACCCCAAATCCAGTCTAAACATCTGGCTGATTGCATTATGAACCATAAGAATAATATAATGAAGGCATTAAGATAAAATTAGATTATGCTTTTCTTCATTTTAATAGGGAAACTCTTCACTATGGGATTAATAGTGTGATGTCCATGGACTTCACAGATCCTTTGATACAGAGGTGGGTTCCTACCGGTTTGGACTGGTTCTATAGAACCGTTAGTAACTTGGTGGCCTGGGTTGTTGTAACGCCCCTGAGCCGGTTCTCTCAGTGGCGCCATAGGCACCACCATCTTGTTTTTTGCTTTTGTGCACAAAGCGCACACGTGGTGTGTTTCTGAGCAAACCGGCAGTAGAAGAATCTAGAACCCACCCCTGCTTTGATATCTCCTGGAGAAATTTCATAGGAGTTAGTTGCCTACATGAGAGCCAAATAAGTTTAGTGGTTTAAGGCGCCCAAGCTAGAAACTGGGAGACTATGAGTTCTAGTTTTGCCCCAGACACAAAGCCAGCTAGGTGACTTTGAGCCAGTCTTCTCACTAATCCTCAGGGAAAAAGAAAGTAAGGGCAACCCATTTAAAAACATTGCTGCAGGCACTTATCCAAACAGTCTCTAGGAGTTAAGAATGACTTGAAGGCTCACACATAAAAAGATAGACAGGTAAGATCCAGACGACTTGCCTGGACCTAGAAATTAAGCAAGAGTTGTGTCTGGTCAATAAACAGTTGGTAGAGCTATCAGGAAATCTCAAAGCTGTAGGCTAGAGGAAGAAGTTGAAAAAAAAAAGATATTCTGGAAGAAAATGACAGCAAATAATTTTGTCCCACTGCCAAGAAAATGACATGGATGTGTCCTTCATGTCCAGTAACTTGAAGAAAATGGTACTCTTGCAAATATCACAAAATGTCAGCAGGCTTGCATGAGATCTTGAAAGACCCAGAGGCAGCTCAGATGTCATCTCATGAGAGATAGCAACTCCCGCAACGTCTGTTATTCTACAAAATGAGATTTTAGTTCATAAAAAGGGGATTTTTTTTACGCCCCCAATAATTCCATATTTTGGAGGAGAAGCCATTTTCAGATGAGCATTGGGAAAGGATTTAAACTATCAAGATGGTGGCCACGATTGGGTATCCTGTCCCAGGTCAAGCACAGATACAGATATGTGAAGAGATTGGGGTTTTTTTTAATGCTTAATAAATGAGGCTCACAAACATACATACTTGCAGTAGAGGAAAAAGCTTCTTGTCATGCCCCCGTCAGAGCCTGAATCTGCAGACGAAGATGAACTGGAACTGGAGCCGATGGAAATCGAGGGGGCGGCTTTGTTGGCTTCGGAGGAAAGTGGGGAAGAGCAGGCCCAGTCAGGCCAGGGCCTTTCAGGATTAGGACGGGAGGAAGGGGGGCAGGATGACCAAGAGAGGCTAAGCAGTGAACCTTAGAGACAGAGCTCATGCGATGGGCAAGGACCTCCCCCTCCTGATCCTTGAGCATGGAGAGTGGAGAGAAGGCGAGAACAATGCAGACTGACCCGACAACTTGGGAGGAGAGCGCCCCGCCCCTCTTCACAAGGCACACCTGGGGACTGAGACTTAAGGAGACGCTGTGGGGAAGGGCATTTGTCGGGAACAAATGCGGAATTCATGGAGGGTTGAGTGCCGACATTTGAACTTTCCTGGATTCCTTGCATTCTTTCTGGATTTCTGGATTACTTGTCTTGCTCCTTTGCTTCCTGCATTCCTTGACTTGGCCCGCTGGATTTCTTGCTTTGCAGCCATGGTGCTCACAGCATTGGGTGGGACTATTTGCATCCAGAGGCTGCTTGAGGTGTGTGTGTGTCAGGGGTGAAATGCTCCCAGTTCGCTTTTACCTGTCTGTCGTCGGTGAGCTGATCACGCAGGTAGCGCGGCGCTCCGCCCACCCGCCGGGACACCGCCATTTGAGTTCTTTTACCCTCTGTGCATGCACAAAGCATTCTGTGCATGCACAGAGGGTAAAAGAACTCAAACCGACGGGTGAGCGGAGCGTCGTGCTACCTGCACGATCGGCTCACTGACGACAGACAGGTAAAAGTGAACCGGGAGCATTTCACCCCTGGTGTGTGTCACCACTTTGCTCTGGGACTTGCCAGAAGCATGGGAGTGTTTGGGGCAATTTGGAGCAATAAAGGGGTAGTTTGAACTGTCAGCTGCCTTTGTTGCCTCTGTACCATGCCCCGGGTCATCACACTTCTTCTCAAGATTCAATACATTTGGTTTACAAGAGTTCCAAATCAAAATGGCACATGGGAGAGTTATCAGGCAGAATCTGAAGGTCAGAGCATCTATCAGAGCCATCAGCCCATCCGAGTTCAAAGTTAGGGTTGTGAGGCTCACAAGGTCTAGGCATCCAGAGTGGAACTTAATGGGTGATTGTCTTCAATGTAGAGTTCATTCTTGCTGCCCCATTTCCTCCCACCCAATCCTTTAGCTATTGTATTTTACATATTTATACTTTTGTAGTATTTTATTTATATAGTTTTAGGGTATTTTTTTAAAAAATATTGTAAGTTGCTCAGAGTTACCCTGTGGTAAGATGCACAGCCAATAAAATGAATAAAAGGGACTGGATAGCCACTGGTCTGGAATGGTGTAGGGCAGGATGTCAAACTCACGGCCCGCGGGCTGCATCTGGCTCATGGGGTGCTTAGATCTGATCCGCAGGGCTGCCCCGGAAACAGCGAAAGAAGGCCCGCGGTGCCTCTGCCAGTGAAAAAGGATCTTGGAAGGGCCTCGAGCTTTGTTTTCATATTCAGATTCATATTCAGATTACTAGAGTTGGAAGGGACCTTGTAGGTCATCTAGTCCAACCCCCTGCTCAAGCAGGAGTCCCTACACCATTTCGGGTAAATGGCAGTCCAATCTCCCTTTGAAAGTCTCAAGTGTTGGAGCTCTCACAACCTCCGCAGGAAAGCTGTTCCACTGGTTGATCGCTCTCATTGTCAGAAAGTTCCTCCTTATTTCCAGGTTGAATCTCTCCTTGGTCAGTTTCCATCCATTATTCCTTGTCTGGCCTTTGGTGCCTTGGAAAACAGCCTGACCCCCCTCCTCTCTGTGGCAGCCCCTCAAGTATTTAAACACTGCTCTCATGTCTCCCCTGGTCCTTCTCTTCACTAGACTAGCCATGCCCAGTTCCTGCAAACGTTCTTCATATATTTTAGTCTCTCCTAATCATCCTGGTTGCTCTCCTCTGCACTCTTTCTAGAGTTTCAATGTCTTTTTTGTAGGGTGGTGACCAAAACTGGATGCAATATTCCAGGTGTGGTCTAAATAAGGCTTTATAGAGTGGTATTAGTACCTCACTTGATCTAGATTGTATCCCTCTATTAATGCAATTTAGGATTGCATTGGCTTTTCACTGGCAAAGGGTTGCAGGAGGCCGTTGCAGCTGAAAATGGAGTGATGTCAAGCTGGCCATGCCACCCTGGCCGTGCCCAGTCTGCTCCCCACCCCTGAGGTCAAACACAACCCTGATGCGTCCCTCAATGAAATTGAGTTTGACACCCCTGGTGTAAGTGTCTCCTACTTGAGCAGGCATTTGGACTAGAAGTCCTTCAAGGTCCCTCCCAACTCTGTTATTCTGGATAAATAAATAAAATAGAAGAAGTCCTGGTGTAGATCATATAGACTCCTTCCGCACAAGCAGTCTCATAGACCCCCTTTGCCCTACTTTCTTTGCAGTCCCCAAGTTTTGGCACTATAAGAGCCGAGGTGACGCAGCGTTTAAAGTGCAGTACTGCAGGCTACTTTAGCTGACTGTGATCCGCAGGTCAGCGGTTCAAATCTCACCGGCTCAAGGTTTACTCAGCCTTCCATCCTTCCGAGGTAGGTAAAATGAGGACCCAGATTGTTGGGGCTAATATAAATATACATTGCTTACTGGTGTAAACCGCTTAGAGAGTGCTTGCACTGTGAGGCGGCATATAAATCTCACAAAATAAATAAAATAATAAATAGGAGGAGTGATAATTCAGTGCTGACTACTGGATTGTGCAATCTCCATTGTCTGCTCAGATTGCAGTCCATCTGGGGATACTAGCACTGGTTTTTTGTTGCCTGTTGCTCCTTCTGGAGCTAGTTCTGACTGCTTGCTATTGGTCTCCTCTTCCTCCTCCCACCATGACAGCATACAGTTGAAGTCCCGCCTTCTTTTTATATGCATTGCACATGCAATACGTATTTAAAAATTCAGGGCTTTGATTATGCAATTGCAGCAGTTCCTGACATTTATGTTCTCATTTCCCAAAAAGGGGTATTTTTCAATGAAAATTTGGAGAGGGGAAGTGGGAAATTAAGCCGTTCTATTTTGGAGAAACTAATTTTCGCCCGTTTTGTTAGATTTGCATGAATACATGGAAGGGGAGGTTTGGCAGAACCTGGAGGTGGAGTCAAATAGCAATAGCAGTATTTTGTCGTGCACCACTAAATCAAAGGCTTTGCAGAAGTCTACGTAAATTGTGTCTATTGCTTTACCCTGGTCAAGATGTGTAGTCCAAATATTTCTGCAGTGTAGGAGTTGCAGATTACAGGACACATTTTTTCCTGAAACCAATATAATCCATAGCCAACAATACACTTCTTAATAGGACGGTAATTCAGCCGGGATCGTACGGAGGCCATTCCGCCTGACGTAGCAATTGCATTATTTTATACAGTGTGTTTCCTTTCTAAGAAAATCTAATTTTCCAGGAACCCAGAATTGATGGTTTGATCAGACTCTGCCAGCGTTAACATTTGTGTCCTGATTCTTGTCTGTATGTGAAAACTCACAAACAACAGATGGTGAGAAATCCTATCCAAGAAGGAGCTTTGAATAAACAGTTTAGGAGACCTTGAAAACAAAGATTTTTTAAAATATTGACTATTAAATTTGCTCTCCTGTATTATCGAAGTCTAGTAAAAGAAGCCAGCAACGTAATACTGGCTCGCAGCTACAGATGTTAAAACATTAATATCCAATAAACCTTTGGAAAATAGGCTTATCGTTGCTTCTACCAAGCTACAATCATACATTTGCTTTTTTTATTTTTTATTTTTGAAATGAAACTTTTACTTAACAAATATAGGGAATTGGCACTGGTAGGAGCCGAGGTGGCGCAGCGATTAGAGAGCAGTACTGCAGGCCACTTTAGCTGACTGTGATCCGCAAGTCAGCGGTTCAAATCTCACCGGCTCAAGGTTGACTCAGCCTTCCATCCTTCCGAGGTAGGTAAAATGAGGACCCAGATTGTTGGGGGCAATACAAATATACATTGCTTACTGGTGTAAACCGCTTAGAGAGTGCCTGCACTGTGAGGCGGTATATAAATCTCACAAATAAATAAATAAATAAATAAATAAATAAATAGGAACATTCCAAATGGCAAGATTTTCCTCTGATGAATAATGAATAAGCAAAAGGGTAAATCCTGCTACTCTGTGTTGTTATAGTTCCATTATCAGAGAAATAATATGGGATAATTTAGAAAGGGAGAAGAAACTCTATGTGTGTGTGTGTGTATGTGTGTGTGTGTGTGTGTCCAATCATACTTGTGTCCTACACATTGGCAATAAAAATCAGAACACCAAATACAAGTTGGGCGGAAACGATCTCATAGATGACCCTCACTCTGTCAAGGACCTAGGAGTACTCATCTCAAACGATCTAAGCCCCAGAGCTCACTGTAACAGCATTGCCAAAAAGGCATTAAGAGTTTTTAACCTAATTTTGCGAAGGTTCTTCTCCAGTAACATTGTATTGCTAATTAGGGCATACAAAACCTTTGCTAGACCAATTCTTGAATACAGCTCGTCCGCCTGGAACCCACATTGTATATCGGACATTAACACGATTGAGCGGGTCCAGAGGTATTTCACGAGAAGTGTATTCCGCTCCTCTACTCACAATAGAATCCCTTATGCGACCAGACTTGAAATTTTGAGCTTGGTCAATCTGTAGCTACGCCATCTGTGGTCCAATCTAAGCATAGTACACAAAATTGTCTGCTACAATGTCCTACCTGTCAACAACTACTTCAGCTTCAACCTCAATAATACTCAGACAAACAATAAATACAAACTCAAGGTAAACCGCTCCAAAGTCAATTGCAGAAAATACAGCTTCAGCAACAGAGTGGTCAATGCCTGGAATGCTCTATCCGACTCCATTGTTACAGCCTTAAACCCTCACAGCTTCAATCTCAAACTGTCTACTGTGGACCTCACCCCATTCCTAAGAGGTCCGTAAAGGGGGTGTGCATAAGCGCACCAGCCTGCCTACTGTCCCTCTCTTACTGTCCCCATTTATCTGTATTTACTTCCTTTGTTCATGTTTATGTTCATACCTATACTTGTTATCTTGTACATGTTTGACAAACAATAAATAAAATAAATAAATATTATAGAGAGCCAGTGTGATCTAGCGGTTAAGGTAGCAGGCTAGAAAGCCGGAGGCTGTGAGTTCAAGTCCTGCCTTAGGCACGAAAGGCAGCTGGGTGACTTTGAGCCAATCACCAGGAGACCGGGAGTTCTAGTCTCACCTTAGGAACGAAAGCAGGCTGGGTGACTTTGGGACTGTCCATTCTCTCTCTCAGCCCAGGCTTTAAAGATGATGATCAACACCTTGAATTGCACCCGGAGACCGATGGGCAGCCAATGCAGCTGGCGGAGTATCGATGTTACGTGGGTGTATCGTGAAACACCCACCACAGCAGGCGCAGCCACATTTTGCACCAATTGGAGTCTCCGGATACTCTTCAGGGGTAGCCCATGTAGACCGTGTTACAGTAATCCAGTCTAGAGGTGACAAGGGCATGAGTGACTGTGAGTAGAGCCTCCTTCTCTAAGTATGGTCGCAATTGGTGCACCAGGCAAACCTGTGCAAAAGCTCCCCTAGCCACAGCTGTAAGATGTTGGTCTAATTTTAGCTGTGGGTCTAGGAGAACTCCCAAATTGCAAACCTGTTCTGAGGGGGTTAAATTTTCTCCCCCAAGAACCAAAGAGGGACAGTCAGAATAGTCCTTAGGGGGCAATATCCAGAGCCACTCAGTCTTGTCGGGGTTAAGCTTGAGTCTGTTCCTCCCCATCCAGATCCTGACATCGTCCAGGCATCGGCACATTACGTCCACTGCCTCCCTGAATTGACACGGAGTGGAAGTGTACAGCTGGGTGTCATCAGTGTACTGTTGAAAACTCACCCCGTGTCGATGGATGATCTCCCCAAGCGGTTTCATGTAAATGTTAAACAGGATGGGTGAGAGGACCGAACCCTGCGGCACCCTGCAATTCAGGGGCCTGAGAGACGACCTCTGCCCTCCTGCCAACACCGACTGCATCCTATCAGTGAGGTAAGAGGAGAACCACCGCAAAACGGTGCCTCCCACCTCGCCGAGGCGACGCAGCAGGATACCATGGTCGATGGTATCGAAAGCCGAGAGGTCAAGTAGCACCAGGATGAAAGAATAACCTCCATCCCAGCTCGCCAGAGATCATCCATCAGGGCAACCAAGGCAGTTTCTGTACTGTAGCCGCGTCTGAAACCCGATTGAAAGGAATCTAGATAATCGGTTTCCTCCAATAACCGTAGCAGCTGATAAGCTACCACATATGGCAACTCAAGCAGCTTACACAAACATAAAAACATCATATATAAACAATAAAACTAAGAAAATAATCAAATAATAAATTAATAAAATAATAGCCCTCCAACCCACCCCCACTCTGGCAACAACACATCACACCAGCCATTTAATGGGCTCCATCCCGCTCTGGGTTCCCCAGGTGCACTGGCAGAACCAGGTCTTCAGCGCCTTCTGGAAGAGTGTTAGAGTGGGGGCCATTCTAATGATGTTCCAGAGAGAGGGAGCCACCATGGAGAAGGCTCTCCTTCTGGGTCCCACCAGGTGTATATCCCTGGGGGATGGGGACCAGGGTCGGGTTCCTAATTTTTTACTACCACTCTGTGGGCATGGCTTATTTTGTGGGTGTGGCCTGCCAGCCATGTGACCGGGTAGGCGTGGGCCTCAGAAGCTTGGCAGCGGCCGGAGAAGCAGGGGGCATTGCCCACCCACAACGCAGCTGCCCGCAGCGGGAGCAGCAAGACCGCGGCAGAGGTTCTTCTAGGAGGCTCTGTCCGGCCTGAATGCTTCTCCTCATTCGATGATCCTAGGCTCCTACCACCCATTCCCCCTCCCCTCAGCAGCTCGAGAAGCCTCAAACGTGCGAAAATGCCTAGGATCATCACCGCACGTTTGTGGCTTCTTGGACTGCTGAAGGGAGGGGAATGGAGATAGCTCCTGCTGCCCATTCTTTCAGCGTCTCACGCGCTCCCTCAGCCATCCTCCCCTGCTTGGACTCACTGTGGGGTAGGAAGGCAGCGCATGTGCAGTGCCGGAAGCTCGGCTTCTGGGCATGTGCAGAAGAAAATGTTTAAAAAAAATTAAAAAAAAATTTTTTTTAAATGGCGGTGCCCAGGCACCGGCAACCGACTGCACTGGTACTGTGACATCACCAGTGGGCCGCTATCGGTGCTATAGAGTGGACCGCACTGGTAGGAACCCACCACTGGATGGGACCCACAACATTCCCTGCCTCCCCGCTCTGGTGGGTCAGGTAAAGGAGTGGGTTCCTCCCGGTTCGGACCGGATCGCCCGAACCGGTAGCGACCCTCTGGTGATGTCATGATGGTGTTACGGATCCGGTTCAGTCGGTGCCAGTCCGTGGGTGCCGCCATATTTTTTGGGGAATTTTTTTCCAAATTTTGTACTGTTTGGAAGTTTTTTCCTCTGCTGCTGCTTGAAAAAGGGCCCTCCTGCCCGCCCCCGGGTTTATTCTTACCTTTATTCCTTTGCCCGAAGAACAGCTGATCAGCTCCTCAGCTGTGGTTCAGGCTGATTCTAGCTACTGAGCATGCACGGAAGCAGAATTGCATGAGGGGACGCACGAGAAAACGTCACGATGCAAACCGGTGGCGAAGGTAAGTGGAACCCACCCCTGGTCAGGTAGATGTGACCGGCAAGAGACGGTCCCTCAGATAACCCGGTCCCAAGCCATGAAGGCCTTTAAAGGTGACAACCAGCACCTTGAATTGCAACTGGGAGCAAATCGGCAGCCAATGCAGCTCCCGCAGGAGAGGTGATACATGTGCACACCGGGGTCTGCACAAAACCATGTGGGCCGTTGCATTTTGCACCAATTGGAGTTTCTGGATGCTCTTCAAGGGCAGCCCCATGTAGAGCGTGTTGCAATAGTCAAGACAGAAAGTGACTGGGGCATGAGTGACTATGAGCAGGGATTGTTGGTCCAGGAAAGGGCATAACTGGTACAGAACCCACAGTTAGTTGTAGGTTGTTTCTCTCCTTGATTAGTTTCCATCCATTGCTTCTTGTCTTACCTTCTGGTGCTTTGGAGAATAGCTTGACTCCTTCCTCTCTGTGGCAGCCCCTCAAATATTGGAAGACTGCTATCGTGTCACCCCTCATCCTTCTTTTCCCTTCTTTTCACATATCAACAGGATAGACTGCCAATTCTGAAAACAAATATTTTAAAACTGGTAATTATCTTAGGCTTAAATTTACTAGTATCACCGAAATCTGATTCAGACCAGCAATTCTATTCTGTAGGTAAATACTAAGTTGATTATAATTAGTATGATCAGAACAAAGCATATTTATTCCTTAATTCTTCCAGCTTTCCAATACTGACTTGGCTGAATAGACGTACAAATCTGATTTTAGAATGTCAGGATATAACAAACAATATGCCTGGTATTAAACAACAACAACAATAAAACCCCATCTGTTTCTTTGCAGAAAAACAACAACAACCCAAGCATACAACTCCAGCTTTCATAAATGACTGTCATTTGGAAGAAGTGAGGCTGTCAGATTAAAAATACTAATAAAAATAGACGTTGTGCAGCCAGCGACAGAGCATTACAAATAAAAATAAACAAATTTGCAATTCAATTTGCAATTGGGCCGAAAGGCCATGCTTTGGAATTCCTCTGCAATATTTTTATGGGGAAGAAAAGTATGTGGAACTAAAGTAGAATATATAACATAAAGCAGAGAATAGCAGAGTTGGAAGGGAGGTCTTCTAGTCCAAATCCCTGCTCAAGCAGGAGACCCTATACCCGTGATGGCGAACCTATGGCACGTGTGCCACAGGTGGCACGCGAAGCCACCTCTGCCAGCAAGTGAGCCATTGGCCTAGCTCAGCTCCAGCGTGCATGTGCACATTGGCCAGCTGATTTTTGGCTCGCGTGGAGGCTCTGGGAGGGCATTTTCCTTCCCCTCTCTCATACACACACACACACACACACTTGACTCAGCCTTCCATCCTTCCGAGGTTGGTAAAATTAAGACCTAGATCAGTGATGGTGAACCTTTTTTGGTTCGCGTGCCAAAAAGGGGGGGGATGAGTGGGATCACGTGTGTGCGTGCCCACACCCATAATTCCATGCACCCCCGCGCATG